>BGPT01003327.1:47022-57054 GCA_003297045.1 Symbiodinium sp. clade C Y103 | reverse complement strand
CCTTAGTGATATAAAAAGTTTCGAACATGCACGAATTAACCACAAGAAGACAGCTGGGAAGGTAATAAGATTTAACACACAGTCGCAACACATCAGTTGCAACACCCAGCTCTCACAAATAACTTCCGCCTTCTTCCTGTCGGTGCCAAGCAGCGAAGCAGCTTCCAGGGCATCGCCTGGTTTTAATTGTTGGGCGCCTNGGAAATCTCCAGCCGATCTTGCAAGGAGAGTCTCGGATGATGGTGCTATTCCGATGAAACCGCCCCCCAATTGAGCAGCGTCAGAAACTCTGTTACTGTTCGTTGGGGAATCGTTGCGACCTGGTTCATCAAAACTCAGACGAACCGGGATGAACCCTTTTGTTGTTCAGTATAGTGCGCCCGTTAGATCCCATGATTTCTTGCCAAGATTCTGATTACTGACTAGCATTTACAGTAAAGATATTAAACCCCCATACCCCGATTTGAAAAACATGTTTTTTCAAATGGCTCACCTGGCTGCATNCAAGATTCTGATTACTGACTAGCATTTACAGTAAAGATATTAAACCCCCATACCCCGATTTGAAAAACATGTTTTTTCAAATGGCTCACCTGGCTGCATCTTGTGCGCAGCGCTAATGGCATCTTCCACTGTCGCTGGAAGTGGGCAATGGATCACACCCACCGCACCAGGNCTTGTGCGCAGCGCTAATGGCATCTTCCACTGTCGCTGGAAGTGGGCAATGGATCACACCCACCGCACCAGGAACAGTTACAGAAGCTGTAGCCATTGCTAAAAACCAGGGAACTCCTAATCGGGAAAACTATACAGGCAGCTGAACACCCTGAATTTGATCAAAATGCTGCAGAAGTCGATCATAAACTGTCATAAACACTCTCGCAGCGCATGTGCAAATGGCAATCTACATGAATCTGCTGGACTTTCGCAGTTGCCTAAGCCACTTAGGACAGAACTGAAGGATGATCGTCGCCCAGCCTGCACCATCCAGTCATCATTGAAAATCCCAGGGTCCCCAACATTGGCACCTGTACAAGGTGGTGCCCCAGTTCGGAATTGCTCAGTTGGTTCTGTTCACTAATATGACTAAGGTTTGTGCTAGATGTAGCTATAGTGAATGTGGGGTGGATAAACCAACAAACATAACTGGGGGGGCACCCCACCTCGATTCGATATGTAGTGTATTTCATCCAGATATCCCACTATATCCCATGATCTGGAAATGTCCAAAACCCTGACTAAGATGGAAACAATTTCAAACATCGGGAAAAAAACATATTCTATCTACTTCAAGATGATTATAGATTACAATTGTATATTTTTGGAAAAAAAAACATGCGGTTTCGGGCGTTCTTCTCTTCGCATCTCTTCACCCTGGCCTTCTCGGTCTCGCTGACAGAAAATGTCCAAACTGCTTCCCCGCCTCANAAAAAACATGCGGTTTCGGGCGTTCTTCTCTTCGCATCTCTTCACCCTGGCCTTCTCGGTCTCGCTGACAGAAAATGTCCAAACTGCTTCCCCGCCTCAGATCCAAGAGTTCAGGGTAGGACTGGTAGGAATGGAAAATAAAGACATACAACAGGAGTCAATTGGAATCAACAAACAATACAAAATGCAAGTGTACTATATATTTTATAATGATTTTAATGATTTTCAAAAATGATAGTACGACAAAAAAANAGGAGTCAATTGGAATCAACAAACAATACAAAATGCAAGTGTACTATATATTTTATAATGATTTTAATGATTTTCAAAAATGATAGTACGACAAAAAAATGATTGTCCTATAGGCAAAGAATACACCAAAATGATCCCAAAATGTGTGATAATGAAAGAAACCATTGATAAGCAACAACTGGAACAAGCAGAAGACATAAAACAAGAATACACAAGAAGCAGGAGAAGAACAAGAGCAAGACTGAGCGATGCTGAGAACAAGACCGAGACCAAGAACAAAGAGAGAAAGGACAACAACACAAAGAGACAAAGGCTGCCAACAACAACAACAACAACAACAGCAACAACAACAACAACAACAACAACAACAACAACAACAAGAACAAGAAGATCACATATTCAACCAGCAGAAAATATGAAAATATGAATGATTCCGATTAACTAGCAAATCTGTAACGAAGGAAATGACCATGGCTGCGAGTTGTCACCAGGGCAAAACTTAGCGGATGGTGACCTCTTGCTGGGAACACGTGAAAGTTGATGCTTTGGATTTCGTCTACAAACAAAGGAGACTCACCACCGCAATGGGCACGAACCAGGGACCCAACAACAACACTGCGGAGAGATGTTTTTATGGAACAGGTTGGGGATGAAGCCCATAGAAACTGGTGATGTGGCTCGGGAGCGATGGTTGACTGGTTTCATAAACCCATTACTGTAGCTCAGCGGAAGGAGGATGAAACCACGATGTTCCATAATTAACGATATGAAAATACAACAGAAAGACATATACCAGAACTCTCTGGGATTTGTGTATTGTGTTTTTCGAAATAGTGTTGCTTTACATGTAACATGTACATATCTATATATATATATACATATATCCCATGTTCTATTCCATTATGTCATTATATGCCAATAATATCCCCATTTATAGCTGCTACACCTAGGTGCCATATTTATATCCCCCATTATTTCCATATTTACGGGTACCATGGAGTCCAGTGGCATCAGTTCCTCCGGTGTCCAAGGTTTAGAGCTGCCCTCCCAACCGCACCTGCAGCTCACAGCCTTGGTTCGGAAACGAAACAGCAGAAGATGGGATTTCACCGCAACAATGGTGGTGTCATTGGATTTTCATATTTCAAACGTGGCAGTCCAAAATCCACCTTTTACTTCGATGATTTTCCCATAGAATTCTCCTCCATTTAGTTCGGGGAATTTCCCAGCTTGCCACGCTTGATGACACCGATATTACCGGAGGGTAATGGTGATATATGGGAATTTGACCAAAAAAAACGGGGATAGTAGTGGGAAGGTCCACTCTTGAAAATCCAACATAGCGAACTGGAAATTCACCATTTTTCATAGCTCAATTATCGCAAATCATCGAATTAAATGGGCAATGGTTTCAATAGCCATGGAAATAGCCAGACTGTAATACAGAAATCAACGGATTGGATTTGCTATGAAAATCGTGAGGAAATCTACAAACCGAGTATGTCTTTCCCAGCTAATAGACAGATTTCCTCCAAAAATCACATCCTTTCCAACACACAATTGGAAAATCCTGCCAAGAAACTACGATTTCATTTTTCTCGGAACTAAACGACAGGATGAGAAATCCTTAAGCGATCTGTGTCCAGCACTAGAACCCCTCAACTACTAGGAGTTTTAGATGATTTAGCCACGCTTCGATGCGTCAACAAACCTAACAGAAGCAAACATGTAAGTTGCAGACAAACTCAAATTTCGGAATGTTGGGGAGTTTCATCGAGTTTCATCGACCCAAATTTGGGAATTTCCTCCCCATGCGCAGGTCCAAGTCGCATGAGAACAGGCAGGGACAGAGTTGCACTCATCGTCCTCGGGCCTCGGGTAGTCATAAGATGCACCACGAGGGACGAGCAAATGGATATGTGACATGCACCTAATTCTCCCCAATTCACTGGATTGGTTTCAGGGAAAATTGAAACCGGAAACCCCTAGATTTCATGGGAAAATCCATGGTTTCCGGTTAAAATTTTCCCATTAACCAATCCATTGACCAATGGAAGGACAAAAACGGCTCAGTACGACCTGGAAAAATATTCTTGGTACCCTGCAATTCCCATCGAATATCCGATATGGGACACATACCAAGAAATAAATGCCATCTCCTAGTAAGAAAAGACCCAAAGCTGTCGTCCCAGGGGGACTCCTAGGCGCCTGGCACGCCATTGATGGCGCTATGGACAGAAAAAAGGGAGAGATAGATTTGGAGATAGAGGTACCAAAATAGATATAGGATGATATAGGTATAGATATATAGATATGTATATATATATATATGTATATATATGTACGGATATATATATATATATGTGTGTGTGTACATACTTAGTTATATATATATAGTAGATATATATATATATAGTAGATATATATATATAGTAGATATATATATATATATACATGTAGATAGACCTAAATATATATATATATAGTAGATATATATATATATGTAGATAGACCTAAATATATATATATATACATATATATATATATATATATGTGTGTGTGTATGTGCTTGCATGTACATATACGTTTTTACATATACATGATATCGAAATCCTATACATAGCATGTATACATGCGTGACATGATTATATCCATAGTGTATCATGTTTTGCTGGAAGGTCAGCTGCTTTGAGCCAGATGTCCATTTCGTTTATTTTTGAATCAATGTATCTGCAAAAAGACCAAACGAATGCATGACAATGTGCTGAGGGATCTGAAATACCAGTTGTGTCTTTTTTATGTGTTAACATTGTTGTGTTTTAATGTATTGTACAGAAAGAAAAGGAAAAATACGAGGCAAAAATNTGAGGGATCTGAAATACCAGTTGTGTCTTTTTTATGTGTTAACATTGTTGTGTTTTAATGTATTGTACAGAAAGAAAAGGAAAAATACGAGGCAAAAATCCCACTCTCAGATTGTGAACAACATGCACTCTGCCAATGCTCTACATCTGGTTTCGACCAATGGCTGCCGACGTTTTCCAAAGCAATTCTGGTGCGCCGATCAAAGGTGGCTGTGAACACGGCCGGGTGCGTGTGGTGACACATCGGAAAATGGCGCAGACCTTCAAGAGGTGCATCTCATGGGAAAAAATATGGAAAAAATGCGAAATTGTTCCAAGTTGTGGAAAAGTTGATGGGAAATATGATGAATTTAAGGAGATTTCATGGAGCTCTTAATCTGAAAATCATCTACAAATGGGGAGTAAACCAACCCTCTGTGATAAAATGGGATCTATGACCTCCGCGTCACACTTGGAGGGCCCCAGCTGCATTTGACCTCACCACAGGGGTTTCCCCTCAATGAAGAACTGCCAGGGTTGGAGATTCCCTTCACTGATCTTGGAAGACATGATTCTTGAAGCGGAGCAAATGGAGTTGTGGTCACTTGTCACTATGATTTTGACTTCATGATNAGGGTTGGAGATTCCCTTCACTGATCTTGGAAGACATGATTCTTGAAGCGGAGCAAATGGAGTTGTGGTCACTTGTCACTATGATTTTGACTTCATGATGTCCTGGCAAGTACCGCAAGGTTTCCTGGCCCAAAACTGGTCTTGCAGCAACTGCTGTGGTGTCGGTGATGCTTGAGCTCCTCTTAGGATCTTAGTGAAATGTGTTGCTCGGTCTGACACTGTCCCCCTGTGATAGAAGTTGAGTGCTTTACCTTCAACGCACCTAACCACCATTCAGCATTGTTCGACCAGCAAAAGTGATGTTGAACTCCAAAAGACATGGAGAAAAAAACATGTAAATGGTCCATGCGCGTCTACAGTAGCCCCTGGTTGGTGTTTCGCAATCTTCACGCCCGGCTGCAGGTCTCTCAAAGAGGCTTCGCAGGGTCGACTGTCAAGGCGTGAAGATGTACCGGGCTTCAACCTGGTCCAAGAAAAATATGAATTTGATAAAATATGAATTTGATGTCTGATTTACCCCAAAATAAATGGCAATTTTAATGGCCGGTCTTGAAGTAACCTATTTTTGGACGCCACAAACAGTGAATTACCTACAGCAAGAGGTTGCAAATCACACCAGTCTGAACTCTTTTCTCAACCCAAGATATGCCAAGCGAAACGAGCTTGGCTTGTTGCGATCCATGCCTTTGCTGTATTGTTCTGGAGAAAAATCTTGAAAGCCAGTGGGAGGTTTCGCTCAGAAATAGACTTTGAACACCTCAATTGCACATCAAGTCATAGATCTGCGATATAGCTATGTGACACATTCTCCTCGCTACATGGGTATTCTGTGACCGCATGTGACTGCTGGATAACTAAAACTAAAACCACTTCAAAATCGCCGTGTTGCCGCATTGTCGTTCGTGTCAAGTGAGAAATCCAAAATTCCATCCATGTTGCCGCAGCGGCATTTTCCAATACTTGACAATACTTTGACGTTTTGATGGACAACGAATACTTTACTCAACAACATTCATCCCGAGCCTCGTCAAGTCGTAGTCCTGATGGGATCACCGTTCACAACATGACAGTCAAACGATGTCAAACGTGTGGACTGCATGCTGGCCCGTGATGTCTTTTTTCGTAATTTCATTCAAATGCTTTTTGGGAAGTAAAAGAGAGAGGCTTGCGTTGTAGTAGCTGGAATGAATTTGCCAGCAATTGAACCCCTTGATGTGGCGTCTGCCCGTTGTTTGAAACCCGGGAGGTTGGAAAAAACACATTAGGGTTTCTTGATGTTTGGCCACCTGTAATGTCTACATGCGCATACATGTCTGTAATTATGTTCTATGCATTTTGAATGTATGATATGTATTGATATGTCGCACACACCAATTGCCAATGTGTACTATCTGGTCAAATTTCTGATGTATATCTGGTAAAACTCCAATCATTGGTGGTTGTTAGGTCTACANTGTCGCACACACCAATTGCCAATGTGTACTATCTGGTCAAATTTCTGATGTATATCTGGTAAAACTCCAATCATTGGTGGTTGTTAGGTCTACAATGTTTTATCATGTTCAATCCTATTAATGTATATGAATGTTTCATCGGCTCATCGGCTTGGGTCTCCGACCTTGGAACGCAGCTGATGTCACCAGGTGATGGAGATTCGGCCTCAGTACAGAGCAAAGATGCACAAACCTGACCTGAAATAAGCGAAACAGCACTAACTACGTGTCAAATAGCTGGCCGTGGCTGAATGCCTTGGCATGTCTTGGCGATTTGCGATGCTTGCCATCACTACGCTCAGCAAACCGTCACCTGTGAAAAAAGGGGTTCAAACCAGCAAACAGCCTAGATGTCCACCAAAGTGCGCCCGACATTGACACGGCATTGGAGGTGAGTATAGCTCCGATGTCGTTCCAAGCTGATCAGCTCAGCCTTGTTTTCATTTCCAACGCGCTCTGCTTAAACATTGTCGCAAAGAGTCAGCGCACCCTTCAACTCTTGTAGCGAAGGGAGCGACGCCGAGATGCAGGAGACGTTGCTCCAGTTCCACGGGTTCACCCTCAGATCTAGAACCTCAAGCCGCGCCAGGCCCAGGAAGGCATCTGTTGCGATGCTGCTGATCTTGTTTTTGGACAGCTCGAGTGTCTCCAGCTGCACCAGGCCCTGGAAGGCATCTGCTGCAATGCTGCTGATCTCGTTGTCGCGCAGAACAAGTGTCTCCAGCTCCACCAGGGCCTGCAAGGCATCTGTTGGGATGCTCCTAATCTCGTTGCTGGCCAGGTCAAGCGTCTCCAGCTGCTTGAGGCCCAGGAAGGCATCTGCTGCAATGCTGCTGATTTGGTTGTAGTGCAGATCGAGCGACTTCAGCTGCCCCAGGCCCAGGAAGGCATCCGTTGGGATGTTGCTGATTTGGTTGTAGTCCAGATCAAGCCACTTGAGCTGCACCAGGCCCCGGAAGGCATCTGCTGCGATGTTGATGATCTTGTTCTGGTACAGCTTCAGTGTCTCCAGCTGCACCAAGCCCTGCAAGGCATCTGCTGTGATGCTGCTGATCTTGTTCCCGAAAAGATCGAGCCTCTGCAGCTGCACCAAGACCTGCAAGGCATCTGTTGGGATGCTGCTGATCTTGTTCCAGTGCAAATCGAGCGACTCCAGCTGTTCCAGACCCTTGAAGCCGTCTGTCGCAATGCTGCTGATTCTGTTCGAGGACAGATAGAGTCTCTCCAGCTGCACCAGGCCCTGGAAGGCATCTGGCACGATGCTGCTGATTTGGTTCTCGGACAGATCAAGTTTCTGCAGCTGTGCCAGGCCCTGGAAGGCGTCTGCTGCAACGCTGCTGATCTTGTTCTGGTACAGCTTAAGTGTCTCCAGCTGCGCAAGGTCCTGGAAGGCATCTGCTGCGATGCTGCTGATTTGGTTGTATCTCAGATCAAGCCACTTGAGCTGCACCAGGCCCCGGAAGGCATCTGGCACGATGCTGCTGATTTGGTTCTCGGACAGATCAAGTTTCTGCAGCTGTACCAGGCCCTGGAAGGCGTCTGCTGCAACGCTGCTGATTTGGTTCTCGGACAGATCGAGTGTCTGCAGCTGCGACAGGCCCTGGAAGGCATCTGGTGCAATGCTGCTGATTTGGTTCGAGAACAGATAGAGTCTCTCCAGCTGCACCAGGCCCTGGAAGGCATCTGCTGCGATGCTGCTGATTCTGTTCGATTTCAGATCAAGATTCTCCAGCTGTGCCAGGGCCTGGACTGCAGGAACGGCGCTCAACTTGTTTGAACCCAATCTTAGCGTCCGGAGCTTGTGCAGCTCTATGAAGGCTGCTGCGTCAATCTGCTGGAGCTCGTTCATGGTGAAGTCTATCACCTGCAGCTCCGGATTGTGGCGAAAGTAAGCTCCGATCTCTGTGATGCGGTTGCCCTTCACAATGGTTGTGTCAAAAAAATCCCTGTTCGCGTCCCCTTTTCCGCCCAAAAGGAGCTGTTCCAAGCGGGGCATCTGTCGCAGGACCTCGGCCGAGAGGTGCGACAGCTCGTTCTCACCTTGGCATCGTGGCATCGTGCACAAAGCCATGGAACTATGGCAATTCAGATGGCATTCGGATCGTATCAGATCCATCATGATCCGGCAATGGGAAACATGAAACATCATGAAAAATCATGAAAAATTATGAAAAATCGAGTTTTGCTCGCTGACAAGAGACTCATGGTCAGCAGTTTTAGCCTTTCCAAGCCTCTGAAGGCATCATCGTGCAACTCTTGCAGCTTCGTCCGNAAATCGAGTTTTGCTCGCTGACAAGAGACTCATGGTCAGCAGTTTTAGCCTTTCCAAGCCTCTGAAGGCATCATCGTGCAACTCTTGCAGCTTCGTCCGCGTCAAGTCGAGTTCCTCTAAGCATCCGAGACCTGAAACATTGAAGATGCATCCAGTGCTTTGCACATGCGACACAGCTCCACATACAGAACGAAAAAAAAAACGGCCCTTCAGTCGCTTCACGTAGCTCTGCAGCAGTGCGCAACACCCAACAGACCCTCGGACCTGCAAAGAGGTTTGGAGGCAAGTGGATCAAAGTGTTATTCGACAAGGAGAGGCGNTGCACACGGCAGCCCAGTGAGCTCAAGGCTTTTGGATGAATGGATGTGATGTTCTTGCCCGCCAGGTTCACCTGAAATAAAATGGGATAGAAACACTACAGGACACCACGGCATGCCAGGCCACACCGCGGCACGCGGCTATCCAAAGAAACACTGGTCGCCGCCCTGCCTGTGTTTGGCGGAGGACGGCAGCAAGTGAGCAGCTCTNCAAAGAAACACTGGTCGCCGCCCTGCCTGTGTTTGGCGGAGGACGGCAGCAAGTGAGCAGCTCTGAACTCGCAGACCACCTGAGACTGGGCCAGCACTTTTGGAGCATTGGCATGGGAAGCACCTTGGAGACACGGCGAGAAACATCAGGACAACATCAAAGAGCACAACCTTGGACAAATGATACAACGTGTCTCCTGAGAGCGTCGCTTCATGTTCTTTCCGTGGGTCATCGGAAAGCCTTCCTGCCACAGCAATTAAACCCTGAAGCAAAATGTGAAAACCCTGATAGAACCCACGAACACGAATGCACATCACGTAAGACACTTTTGTAAGACCACATATGAAAACACTCAACTCAATTGTATATTTTCCCCTTTTACAGTACCATTGTATGTAGACTGTGCAGAGTGTGAAGTGTAAAGTGTAGAGCGAGGAGCGAGGGTAACGGGGGAATATGGAATGTAGTGTGTGGGTTGCGGGGTGGAGAGTGTGAAGTGTGAAGTTTGGAGTGTAGGGCATGGAGTGTAGAATGTGGAGTGTGGAGTGTAGAGTGTAGAGTGTGGAGTGCAAGTTGTGAGGTA
>BGPT01003327.1:15477-37444 GCA_003297045.1 Symbiodinium sp. clade C Y103 | reverse complement strand
GACCCGCGCCAACCGCAGCGGATTCAAACAGTATACATATCTCGGCTCCTGCCCATCATGATCTTGGCTCTTCAAACCAGATGCTGCGCAAAATTCGGACAAGGTGACCAGGCTAACAATGAACCATCGGAACCCAGCCCATCATGAGTGAAGCGCATTATAGTACCCAACTGGGGCGGTCCTGCGAAGCGTATTTTGGAGAAGATTGTGCTAGTTCCCAGAGACGGATCTCAGGACCGCGTCCCCACTTTTCTTCGAGCGTGTTTGTCCATGTCTTTTCTCACACTTCCTGGTGAAGTCCACTATTCTGTCACGCTTATGCTTGACGACTATATGACCAGAGTCACTAGCTCACGCGCCATCGNAGCCAACCGCAGCAACGACGTTGACACAGCAGTCCCAAAAGAGAGCCGGTTTTTGGCAGGCTTCACGGCCTCGCTCACATGGGCCCTCGTAATATATATTTATATCTCTATATATACATATCTACATGTATATAATATTATAACCAAGCACAACGGGATTGAATGATATACATAACCAAGTTAAACATACAAAAAGATGTGGAAAACCGATGGTTTCCCGTTGGGAAAATGATCTACAAATGGAGACATCTATGTTGGTTTACGGGAGGGAAACAGACACAATTGAGCCATGAACAAGATAGCCTGGTTGATTGATTATGAAATAGGGAATTATAGTATTGGGTTTATCGGGTTTATCGGAGAGTATGAACCAAACCATGGTAGAAAAAATATCAACCAATGAGTCAGTAATTAGTACAATGATCTCGGATAGTGGTATTTCAATGGCTAAGTTATGATTAACCAGAGGATGGAATGGGGAAGTCGATTTTCAGACAAAGCCATTTTCAGATTGTGGTTGGTTGATATTTCCCATGCCCAAGCAATCGTCGGTGATATCCCTGGGTGGGGGCCCCTGTTTGTTAGGCAGCACCCCTCTGAAAATGCGGGCATTACAGAGATTCTGGGCATTCTTGTTATGCATGTTTGTTATTCTCCCATCTTTGATTGGTTCTGCCTGAACTGTGGCTTATTTCTTGCAACATTGTGAAATGTTCGGCCGTTTCTATGGTTCGGTGTATCTGATCCCCGCTTTCAAATCAACATGTTTGAGGTTGTACTCCGCACAAAATCCTTGGGTGTATAAAGCATAACCAAGCTAATGGCTTATCATGATTATTATCACTACCACTAGTACTATGCATGTGATTGTGATATATAGATACAGCAACCCCCAACAAGATAGACTTCATGCTATGGATTGTAGTATTATGTCATCCTCTGGTAAACGTTTACATAACTATGGAACATCCCAATTGTTCATGGGAAAATTACCACTATTTCTATGGCCATTTTCCATAGCAAACTGTTAGTTCACCAGAGGGTAAATCATCATTAATCCCATTAAAATCCCATTAAATCACCATTTTCCTATGGTTTTCCTATGGTTTTCCATGGCTCAACGATAGAAAACCAGGCGCGCGCTGTGATGGCCTCTGGCCTCTTTTGGAGCTGGGCAGGGGCCAGGCGCGCGGTGAACGGAACCGGTCTGGCAAAGGCGGAAGGGAAACGGTCACGTTTCTCAGGGGAAATCCATTTCCTGGAATGATATTTATTTGTACAGTATACATTATATCATTATATCTATATCTATATTTACATATATATAAAGCATATATACATATATCTATAATATATATATATATAGTCATCCTAGAGTAGATAGAATATGGACTTGTCAAACAATCCTCACTAAAATGGGAAGGTGTTTGAGAATTCCACTTCCTACCTGCTTTCTTCAATATTTCATATTGTTTTGGGTAAAGATGTGTTTCCTTTGAGGAACCTTTCTGTTTGGGGAGATCGCATCACCTTTAGCTGCTGCTTGTGCATGTTTGCCGCTTTCAGATGCCAACCAGTTTCAGCGAGGCCCACATAGAGATTCACACCTGTGGTTCAAAGGCGTAGACATCATAGACATCATTGAACATTTTGATAGATGGATCTAGATCTAGTGACGTAGCATATGTATACAGATTGTATAGACATATAGATATACATATATCATTATGCAAATATGTATA
The DNA here is from genome assembly GCA_003297045.1 of Symbiodinium sp. clade C Y103. Taxonomy (NCBI): domain Eukaryota; class Dinophyceae; order Suessiales; family Symbiodiniaceae; genus Cladocopium; species Cladocopium sp. clade C. The sequence continues at coordinate 35,337 of BGPT01003327.1, read as the reverse complement.
TATATATAAATATATAAATAAATACATTGTATATACACATATAAATACATTTGTCATTTGTATAGTGCGACATGTACACACTTCCAATGCCGGGTCATCTCTATCCATCCCAAGTGAAACACATTCCCGGGCGAGTCCTAAGCTGACCGGTAGGCTGAAGCAAGTTTTCAACGTGACAACTCCAGCCCCAGAGAGCCTGTTGGAGATTGAGGTGCCGATGGATGGATGGATTGGATAAGTTGGATAGGGAAACCCTCTGGTAAACTAACAGTTTGCTATGGAAAATGGCCATAGAAATAGTGGTAATTTTCCCATGAACAATTGGGATTTTCCATAGTTATGTAAACGTTTACCAGAGGAAAACGGTTGTGATGATCAACCACAGACAAACCCAAATCGTCCAAAATCAGATGATGTAAGTATTCACACAGCCATGGACAAACTGGAGGTTTGCAATTTGCTATTGAGACAAACATCAGGGTACCGGTATCCCCCATTTTAAAGGAAATACCCATTTGTTATCCATGTAAACCCAGGGTAAACTCCCATTGTGGGGCACGATTTGGAGATTTTTTGAATCCTGTTGTTGCCTAGATCACCATCTTAGATGCCTATGACATGTTACAATCCGTATTCTTTCAATCCAGTTAGGTAAATCCAAATTATGGGTTAATCATAGTTAAATTGCATTTTTTTAAAATGTTTACTCCAATTCTGCTGATTCAAGCACAAATATTTTTTGTTTGTTACTGCAATATGCAAATTCTTGATGACGTCCCAGTTTTGTTGATACCCAGAGTCAATAGATGGTATTTCTATGGTATTTCTATGGTATAGCGGGAATGATACTGTATTCTCGATAATATCCGTGGTAATGCTTATCATATGGTATTAATGGCAACTGTGGATATTAATGGATACTAATGGATATGAATGGATATTAATGATGTGTATGTATATATATATATATAAATAGATATGAATATCTTCATAGTTTAGTATTGAACATCCAATTTCTGGGTGGTATCGGATTGTGACCCATACCCAGCTAGGCTTTACTGTATGATTTATATTTCTAGTTTTATCTAACTCCTATTCACATCCCAAGGTGAGGCTCTCCAGTGATGTGAACGTTACTGAACGTTGGTTTAGTTTCACCCGATGAATGCTATACTTATATCCCCATGGTTAACCCAACAGTCAACCGAGTTATATATATGTCAGCTTATCTATCTATCTATCTATCTATCTATCTATCTATCTATCTATCTATCTATCTATCTATCTATCTATCTATCTATCTATCTATCTATCTATCTATATATACTTGCTATTCAAAAATCTACTTAACTGATGATAGAAAAACCAGTTCTAAATGGGCAAAAAAATGGATGGGTTCCCATGTTCTGTCTCAACAATCACCAGTTTTAGCTCTAAGAATCATCTCAACCCATTGAAGGGAAAAATAAGATAGTTTTACTCCAATGTTTGGGGATAAAAAACAAGGGTCTAAATACCATAGAAATACCATAGACATACCATAGAAATACCATAGAAATACCATAGAAATACCATAGATATACCATAGATATACCATAGATATACCAATATATGGATACTATATATTCATACTATGGATATACCATGTATTATGATCATATATATATATATATATGGATATTAGATATACCCACAATATATGTCTATGGATATTATCTATCGTACTCATTATTACTACTAATATCCGTACTGTTATTGATATATTAATACTAAAACATTACCTTTCCAGGTCTGGAGTAGCGGCGGTCGCAGCTTGAACGACGGTGTCAAGTCGCGCAGCGCCGACGCGGCACCGGGGGGGAGGGGAAGGGTTGGAAGATCACCCTGACACATTTGGGATACAATGGGATACACGATATATATATATATATGTATACAAATATGTTTATGATATATATGTCTATGATATGTATATATATATATATGTCTATGATTGTATGTATATATATATATAATGAATGGACATATATATATATATATATACACATCTGGAAGCGCTGGGACTTGAGGGTTTCCATAAATGGAGGATCCCCAAAAGGAATGGTTTACAATGGAAAATCCATCTATAAATGGATGATTTGGGGGTACCACCATTTTAGGAAACCTTGATGTAGTTTTGATATAGATTTTTGTTCATAGTGATGTGATACCGGATTTAACCAAGAAGAATACTGATACTATGGGGAATCAAACAACCATAAATGGTGCTTTAACTGGCAATAGATTAGGGTGTAAGCATGAAATACAGGGGTATTACAGTAATCATGAAACATGCAGATTTGATTATCCAAATGGGGTCTCCCAATTTGCGCTGCGGCAAGAGCATGTGATCAACTTATGGAACTTCAAATTCAGCATTTTTTTGGTGAGCCTTTTTGGAGTGAAGGTTGATCGAAATCATCATACTTAATGTCATTAGAGGAATCCGTCTAGGGTTGAATGGTTGTTTCTGGAATAAGCAACCAACACCAACCACCATTTTATGGTTGGATATTCTTGGGTGGTTTTGGGCCCGCCCCCAAGTTGTTTAAAACGTTTGTGTCGAGGCTGCCTGGGAATCTGCATGTCTGCAGATTCTTTGCTTCTGTGGCGGCATGGAGTGCAGGAGAGAAATCCAATCCGGGGGCTTGGTTGGTATCATCATCCATGAGGGATTTCCATGAACCAACCACTACTTTGGGGATTTTCCAATAGGCTTTAGTTGCACTGCTCATGCGAAAGATTTTGGATGGAAACTTGGCAGGCACTCCTGGAGGTTCTTGTCTGAACAATGCCGAGGGGTGGGACACATTGCATGGACTTGCCATCTCTTTCTTGGGATGACCGATCACACCCAGAAAAGCTTACCGTATCTGCTCCTCGGTATGGTCAAAGTTGCACCCACCTCATCCATATTAATAAATCCAATCGATATTCATTTGGAGACCACCTTCTCTTTGGTGTTTATTTGGCCACCTTACTAATGGTAGAAGTTGCTTATTTCATGGTTATTCAGTTGCTCACCACTTGCTAATTAGGATGAACATCCAACTTGGACACATTATACGAATTCCTTTTCCTCCATGTAGGCGGGGTGGCCTCAAAATTTGGGACCCCGTTCTATCCCATGCTTCATCATCAATTTCCGCATTAATCAAGAGTGCAGTTTTGCGCTATCTCCCCCTTCTGGTAGGAACCAATTGCTTGTATCCATGTCATCAATGTATCTCCATTATGACTGGTTATATCCCCAATTTTTGTATATGTTTGTTTGTTCAATCCCCCAGTTTTTGTTGGATATTATATATATAAGGGGAAAAACAATACATATCCCAGTATATCCCCAGTATATAGCAATTTTTCGTATGACTACTATGATTACTATACAATAACGCGTGAATTTTGGGAATCATTCCCCCAATTTCAATCAAAAACGTTATCCTTGGTCAAATTTATTTAAATCACCAATTCTTTAATATTTTGGTGTTTCTGTAAATCACCAATCATGCCACAATTTGCATGACTTTTGTTAGCTCTTTCCCGAGTTTGGATGGTATTCCCCATGTCCTGCAAGGAGAGGCCCCCCAGTGATGTTTGTTGGTTTAGTTTCACCCGATGAATACTATACTGTAGAGTTATATTCCCCATGTGCGTCAACTTAGATATCAAATGGGGGCCTCACTTTGAAACTATCAGCGAATCACCGATTGCCCCAGGACCCAAGCCACCTGGACCGAGCTTGGTAGCTTTGTTCGGACACTTAGGGGGAAGCGGGAAGGGGGTCAATCGGGCTGGGTGAAGGGGGTGTTGAGTAGTGAACATGACGATTTAAGCAGAAAAAAACATGATGGCCTTGAGAACGAACAAGTGGGATTTTAGCAGCAAGAGATAAGGCTTTTGCAAGGAAGGAAAAATAGGGCTTTATCACGGAAAACATGGGATTTAAGCAGGAACACTAGGGCTTCTGCAAGGAAAAACATGGATTTCACAAGCAAAAGCAAGAGGGATTTAATGCAATTTGATCATTCAAAATAGGGATTTAACCAGGAGAGATCCGGATGAACCATCGGAAGTTTGATCGGCCCAAACAGGAATTGAACCGTCATGGGGTTTAAACCAGGAAAGCCAGTGATCACTTAACAACCAAAAATATCAACCACCATCAACAGGAAAGCATAGGGTTTAACCACCAAGTTTCAAGAAACATCTTCGAAAAAACGACAGTCGAAAGAAAGTGAGGTGATCTTTGTGGATTTCAAAGACGATTTCGGGGTCATCTTTGGTGAAAATCCAACATGTTTGGTGACTCACGAACTGCACATGGGGATTGAATGGGATTGCAAACATGGTCCCCTTGTCAAAAAGGGTTTGAAGCAACAGCGACTGGTGGTTGATGTTTTTAATAGGAACGGGGAACAAATGGGCAGACAGCCGAGACGAATTGATGGAATTGACATCAAAACTTGTGGAGATTTACCCAGTCAGATCGCCAAGAAACCAAAAAAATAGCCAACAGAAAGCAATGTTTCCACTGTCCCTAGGCATAGGATCGGATCTAATAGGATCTCGCCACATGTCACTATTGAGGACGAGCAATAGTGGGAAGATTTCACTGGTACGGAGGTTTCATGGGACAATTAGCCTCTGGTAAACGTTTACATAACTATGGAAAATCCTCATTTTTAGTGGGAAAATCAATGATTTCTATGGCCATTTTCAATAGCAAACTGTTAAATTACCAGAGGTTATTTATAAACAAAAGATCTTCCATTGCCATCTTTGATTACCGAAGGGAAGTGGATGGAGGTCACACTGGATGGTATGGCGTTCGGAGTTGGAGGGACAAGAAGATTCCAAACGTGGGTTTGGCTCAAAATTTTGGAACCCCTTTTTTATGCGATGGTGAAATACCGTGGATGGTTACGACATCCAAATTCCCAACCCCCAACTGTCTTGAATTCCATTCATGTACGTTTTTGATTGGTTAAGATGCTCCAATTTGTACATTTATTTTGGGAACCATTGGGAACCGGTTGGCCAGGAATTTGGTTCCTTCGACTCCTCGTGGTTGGGAGCGCTCGGCGGAATTGACTTCACTGGTTTTCTGGGTGTTCTTGTGGCTTAAATGGAGTGTCATATGGGGATGGCTCAAAATTATGGTACCAAACATTATCATTTTTAGTGGTAAATTAACATAAACCAACCAATTATAGGGTTGATAATTTTGAGCCATACCCAAATATATATATATATAATCATATATATATATATATAAATATATATATATATATACACAGTATGTATGTATGTGTATATTGTACATAGACATACAATAATCCACATCATGTCTCACAAGAACACTTTTGTGCTAGAAAGTGCTGGTATCCAAGGTTGGCCATGAATTTGATCTGTTGGAGGCCGTTTGGGAAGATGATCATCACGACGCACTTCCCAAAGAATGCATAGCAAAAATGAAGCTCCGCAGCCATTGTACTGGTTGATTGATTGGATTTCCAAGAATGGATTATGATAATCCTCAATATATTGTTTACTAACCAATAAATTGATGGTTAGTATAATCCCTCACACATGTCAAGATGTCAAGGCCTCCCTCAACCCACCGATTTCGGCCATTGCTTCCGCAAGGTCCATCAACACCACTGGCAACGTGTCCAACTTCACCAATACCACTACAACCAGTCAAGGCACGGAGCGCTGTAGGCAGATGGTGGGTTCCCTACTATGATGCAGCTGAGTACATTTTTGTCGGTAGATTGGTTGAGTCACCATTTTTGATGGTTACATTTCCGTCCAAAACATCGCAGATTTCGTCCGGAAAGATCTGAAATCTGCAAGCCGAGGTGATGTGGAGAACATCTCCTTCGCCTGGGGGATTCAGGTGGGACGGTCTGGACAGGGAGACCCATGGAGATATGTCATGGGGATCTGGTAAGATGATTTATTGGGATATGGTACATGATCCTCTGGGGCAATTTGGGTGGTGTTCAACTATGGTGTTGCTTTTCCATCCCCAACGAATAGGATGGTTGAGGCATGAACGACGTTCCAATTTTCAAAAGGAGGGGATGACACCAACCAACAGATCTTTGAACGAGTCAACAAGATCTGTCAGTGGCAAACATAGGGCTAAAGCAGGGAACATCAAATTTAGCGCTGGCCGGTCGTCCTACTTTGCAAGCAGGTATCACCCTGATAATGGGATGTCGTAGCCTGGGTAAGTAAGTCCGCTTGTAATGGGCACACCATATGACCCCAAATGTACTAAAATCAAACTATGGCAAGCCCCAAATGGCTGGAGAAGTTGGACACCTAGAAATTATTGGTAACACATTATCTATATTATCTATATTATCTATATTATATATCATTCTACATCATTCTACATCATTCTACATCATTCTACATCCATTTCTGGGGACCCTGTATTGTTGAGAGTTGAAGCTTGTAACCCATGCTACTGGACTATTACTCTAGAAACTACCCATAGTTGATTAAAACAACTTCTTTTCTGTAAATTGGGTTTATCCAAAACTATAGTGCACCAGAAAATCATGCTCCGGCATCATTTTCCCTATTTAACTCATAATTTTGGGTATCCCCTCCATTTTGGACACCCCCAAAAGTTCTGACCAGCCATCGCAGAATCTGCCACCAGGTGTCCTCAGAACCGTTGTCCGAAACGGAGACGGGGATCACCTTCAGTCGTACCCTAGTGCTGGAGGAGAGCAACCATTGGGGTGTGAAAAAAACCCACTCGAAATATGGTTGAAATCATCTTTACTGGGAAGATTGGGAATACATCCCCAAGCAACAATGGAAGTTCAAGTAACGAAATATGCGGAGACAGAAACATAGAAACTTTGGATGAAGATCAGGATTTCAGGCACATCTAGCGGCACCATAAATGTTGGATGTAGAATGCTTGCTGAATTCCTTAACCTGGCTCTTCACCTACAGAATCTACAGTCTGTATCCGATACGGCGTAGTTTGAATCTACAAAGACTATATAGACTATACGTATTCGATTGTACAACATAGGTTCTCGGCATCGTTAGTCTCCATCATTAGTTTCCAAGTGACATTGTTATTGTCTTCTCAGTGATCTAATCTCAGTTGATTCGTGGATTAGTCCCATCTATATCCATGATCAGTTAATGTTCACGAATTATTGTCAACTATAAATTGTTATTGTTGTTCATTGGACTATCTCATTGGATTCTACCACTATCCCACTATCACTTCATCTCAGTTCATGTATAAATCCTCCAAGTGGATAATCCATTGATATACCATTTTATATACCCTCTGGTGAACTAACATAGCTATTGAAAATGACCATTTATAGTGGATTTTCCCATTAAACATGGTGATTTTCCATAGCTATGTTAGTTTACCAGAGGGTATACCATGAGTATCTAGCCATTAGTATACCATTCGTTCACAACGCCATTCGTATCCTCTAAGTCTCTCCCAGGACTTGGACTCTCAGCGACAGCTGTTGGCTTTCTGCGAGGGAACGGCACGAAAACCCAGCAATTTGCCCCGGCCCGGCAGCGCCCCGCACTGAAGCCACCTGCGTTTAGCCACGTCACGTGGGTTATATCAATGTCCTGAAATCATGACTTGCTGGAAAATCTACCGTTTAGTTCGATGATTTTTGCAGAAACACCTCCATTTAGTAATCATTTAGAAGGGTTGTTGTTGTTGTTGTTGTTGTTGTTGTTGTTGTTGTTGTTGCTGGTGTTGTCGTTCTCCGATTTCTGTTGGTTTGTATCCCCATCTTAATTCGACACCATTTGGTAAAGAAACATGGCCATAGCTAGGTGATGATTTGCTGCTTTGAGCTTCAACTAAGGGTACAGAATGGCTTAAAACAGAGTATCTTTAAGGACCCATACAAAACAATCATATCTCGCCTGTCTCGCATTGAAAGGTGTCAAAACAGCCATTTTGCCTTGTCAAATCCTCATCATGCCACATAACTTCTCCGTAAAACATGTGTTATCATGTGTTGTCCCCAAATCAATTTGACGTCATGGAAAAATCATAGGACAATAGAGGAAGAGAGAGATATACAGTATATATATATATATACATATATACATGATACATGTATGTGTATGTTTCCAAGGTTTCCCTATATTTTCTTCTGATATATTCCATTTTTGCGTGCTAAACTCACCCCATGCCTCTTCTTTTAAGGCCCCTGAGCTGGAAATGGTGAGCAGAAGCTGTTGGCCTTTGGACTTCAAGCAGCCTGGCGAATTGGCAATCTATTCACCAAACATATACAAACAATTGGGGATTCAACCCACAAACGTTGGGCTATCAAAGCAACCAGAATGGGGATATCATGGGATACTGTATACAGATCAACATGATATGCTTGTTGTTCCAGAAGTGGTAGTTGAAGCAGAGTAAACAGGTGAAGATGGTGACGGAAGGGGTCTTGATGAAGTGAGGGAAGCAGACCCACAGAAATCGCAAGTCTACAGGGAAATCATGTAATGAAAAGGTGGGTATGAGCCAAGCCATTGGGAATGATCAATAGCCTCTTCATCTTCAATCTGTTCTGTTGATGATTGGAATGTTCAGCAGGGTACCGTTTTCACCTACGCCCATTCGAGAACATTGTTGGTGATATTAACATTTCTGTGGGTCACAGGCTAATCATTGTTGTTTAGTTGCAAAACTCTGGGATGTCCTCAATCAACAGCTCCGAGGTGCACTAGTCCATGGTTGATGTTTGGAATAGTTGAGAAACTGGCTAGATGTGCTAGAATCTCCAATTATGAATGATTCATTGGATTGGTTAATGGGAAAATTTACAGGAAACCATAGATTTTCCCATCAAATATAAGGCTTTCCTGTAAATTTTCCCTTAAACCAATCCAGTGAATGATGTGTAGTGTATGAATGGCGATCCATCATATCTTCGATGTACCAATAGAAATGCATCCAACTCAGCTGGTGAAACCGGTGAACCGCTTGGATCTGCAATTCCTGTTGACTACAATCATCATCTTCTGTTGGTTGCAGCCCGATTTGTGAACCCTGCCATTTTGTGTTGTTTACATTCATTTATATGTATATATATTAATACGTTATTATGTATTCCATTTTTGCTATGAATGCCCAACATTTGAGTTTGAATTGTGTTTTGCAAGTCAAGTCCCGGTCTTTACAGCTTGCTATCCTTGTTTCCGCAACTTCATCCCGCAGTTGTTGCAGGAATTGGCTCCAGCAACGCGGTGCGTGGCTAACCCCAGTTTGTGGCTGGTGAGACGGGATTTCGCAAGGGTTAAGTGGCAAGTATCCGGGCGGTATGGGGCACTCTGAAGTCAAATTTAGCTAGACAAGAGATGTTTTCGTTGAACTATGGGGAATTGGAATGTCCACTCATTCCTAAAATATCACAACATGTACCAGGAAAATCGATCTTTTTCCCGATCTGTCCCTGTAGCCTGCTTGATTGACTGATTTGACCCAGGAAAAAAGTGTGAGTTTCAGCAACTGTAGAAATCAAGGACTGACAAGCAGAAATTAGACATCGCAGTTAAAACCAAAAAAAGACGAGGATTGCCGCCAACGAAGAATGGGAATGATGTGTGGGAGAAAAGGAGATGTGAGCAATCTGACTGGAGAGCAAGAAAAGACATGTCATTTTCACCCAACCAACCAGTGAATGGCCTGAAACCAATCTGAAGCTGGCCTGAAGCCTGGCTTCCATTGAGGATTTTACAACTCCAAACTTTGTGGCCATAATTTTTACATCAAATGTTTTTTGTCCGAATTAAGATCATTTTTTTCTTAAATTAAGATTAATGCTTCTTATTACAAAATCCAGCACCACTATACATGCCATATCAATGTGGAACAAATATGAAAGCTATGGATCCATCTTGTGTAGCGAGCTTCAACAACTGAGGTATTATCCCGTGGCATCTGATACCTTCTACGGATCCCTGCCCCTTGGACCTTTCGCGACGGAGACCGAAGGGGGTTCGATGGGACAGTTGAAATATGTTACAGCTAAGATCACTATAGTATACTATAGTTATAAATAATATATATTCGTAGAGTGATTTTGATTATGTCAACTTATGACTTAAAGACATAGTTCAACAATACGTCGAAAAGTGATATGGCATTGTCTGAAAATAGGAAATACATAGAATCTTGGGCCCCCTATGGGGATAATGCTCAGAAACCGCTGGATTTAGCGGTACCCTATTTTCAGACGAACCCATACAGGTATGTTTATAAACGAATTGAATACTTTCGTGATATCAGATTTTCTCGCTAGAACCAGATAGCTGCAGATTCATATTGGTAACTTGGATGACATGAGTACAGCACTCGTTCTTTCGAAGGTGAAAAACACCTGGTCTCAAGCTTTGGTGATGCCCAGCTGAGGCGTCAGTTCTTTCAGGAACAGGCGGCCGGAGGATTGTGGACGTTGGATGAGGTAAAACCCGTTAAGAAACACACAGAAACCGACCGTTCAATGTCCAACTACGACTTCTGAGGGGGTTTGGAAGCTGTAACTGCCATCAACGACATTTTACAACTGGGATTGGAAATAAGTAAGTAAGCACGATATTGCAATCCCGCCTTCGAAGTGATCGATCACAGAGAACCCCATTGCGGCCGCATGTTTCTTCCTGAGCCTCCCAAACTGGACTCAGGTCAAAGGCGTTTGAGGAGAACTTCCAAATCCAGTGGTTTTTCATCATTTTCCTCATTGTTACAGCCGTAAAACAGGGCATAATACCGTACCGTTATTTTTTTTGAAAGGATTTTACTCTGGCTTTGAACGAGCGAGCTCTACGTGGGATTGCATGTCTCCTCCAGCACTGAGTAAATCGAGTGCTGAAGGGCAGTTCAAACTATGATAAATGGAGGAACGTGGATTATTTCTCAAATTGGGGAATCTGATGCCCAGCTAAAAGTGACCGTTTTGAAGCGTTTTTACTGGTTATCAAAGAGTGGCCGTGACTACATGCAAAACAAAATGGCAGTATTTCAAGAATGCACAGCCAGCTTTAGGTTTCCTTTCAGTACCTGCGGTTGGGATGGGTCAAAAGCATTCAAAAGCCTCATGTCCCTCCCCCTCCGAAACAATGCCTTGCGACCAGGTGGTATCAGTTGGTGTTGATCCCTCCTCAAACTTTGTATGGGAACTGACCGACCAACCTGACCCTGGTGGTGTGACTTTTTGCGGCAAGCACTAGGGTTTAGCCGCTTGATCAACTTTGGGGCGAACTCTGTCCTTCAGTATGAAATCTCTCCCCCTTACCCGTTGTCATTTGGGTATGGCTCAAAGCTAACAAGGTTGGATGGTGCCTATCCACTGGTTAAACATGTTTTTCCCCTTAATAACTTGCCCTATTCAGGGGGTAGGCCCCAGTTTCAGACCCAAATGACCAGCTAACTTCTTGATCCCCACAGGCAGATCAGCAGTCGGGCTGCTCAACATCTTGGCTGGGCGTATACCGAAATCGCGGGAGAACATCGGAAAAACATGACCAAACAAAAATTACGGGGATACATGATAGAACAAAATAAGGGAGACTAGTGCTGCTTAGTTGTGAACTGTGGAGTTTTTACTCTTACAGGAGGCAAATCTGGGGGTATTTTGACCACCAGATCTCCAGACTCAAGGAAGGCATGTCAGCAAGTGGTACATTGATCATGGCTCATAGTTATCCTTTGCTCACCATTTTGGGATTTCCATACCCTTGCCAACCTGGTGCGGGTACCACCCAAAACAACCTCATGTTTCAGCGTGACGGACCCACAGCAACCAATCCTTTGGGACATACCCTTAGATTCCATCACAATCCCAGCGAATTCACGGGACCCCCTTGGATATGATAGGTTGGAGGGCCTAGTGCACCGATGCACCCTAGTCTCGTCCTAGGAGTTCCTTTGAAGCGCAGGCAAGACAGGCCGGGGGTTTGCTAGATTCTTTTCCACTCAAACGCGCTATTTCCATGGTTACGTTGGTTGGGGAAGCTGATTTTCCTTCTGGAAATGGCCGTTCCATGTTTCAGAGAGTAGCCTTTTGAAGTTGGGTTTGTTCTCCTTGTCTAAATTTGGTATGAATTACCAGGATGCAACTAGGATAGATGTGATACCTTTCCCAAGGAGCAAGACTGGCGATCTCTAAGAGGCCAATCATCGTTCGATTTCATGTGGCCATGGCGCAACATTTGGGCATGAATGGACCGACCAGATAGGAAATTCTTAGCATTCAACCATCCATTCTTGTGGCAAATATTTTGAGTCACACCCATTGGTTCTCAAATTCAATGGTCTGGCCTCTGCTCGCAGGATATGCTCAGTGGATTTTGGATGACCGGTCAGGGCACTGTCGGTGAACCCAGTTAATAGGCATTCCGTTCTGGCTGTGAAGTGGGTCCATGCGACATATTGGGCCAATCTATCTATCAAGATACTTGTACAAGTTAACTAACAACGAAGAATACACATCACTGACAACCGAGGGATGCCAAGGATATGTGCATATATAAATAGATAAATAAATAAATAAATAGATAAATAAATAAATAGATAAATAAGTAAATAGATAAATAAATAAACACATGAATAAATAAATATGTATGTATATATATATATTTATCCACTATTAAATACTGAGCACTGCACGACATGTTTATGCCTTTGACCATAGGGTTGGGGGCTTCCGTTCGTATGCCGTTTCAATATGCCGACCGCAGAATGCAGCATATGATCATCCATCCTTGTGGGGTCAGATGTGTGTTGCCAGCATAGCACCTCTCCTAGAATGGCCATATCAAAGAGGTGAAATCTGGATATTCTACAATCATTGGATTGGTTAATGGGAAAATTTACAGGAAAACCCCATATTTAATGGGAAAATCCATGGTTTCCTGTAAATTTTCCCTTAAACCAATCCAATGATACAACGAATGAACATCCCAAGATGTTTTTTGAACACCAGGGCAAGTATCGATGTGAATTGACCCATACGCCCATACCTGAACGGCATTGTGCCCCAGCTCTGAAAACAGCTCAGCAAGATGTATGAGAGCTCAACAAGCTTTCACTTTTTTGCTGTTTTACCCTCCGGTGTCCTCAATCGTGGCAACGGGAAAACCCATGGTAAATCATGTAAATGGAGGTTTCGCTCGCTGGGAAATCATCAAAAGTAGATCCAGAAGTAGATCCAGAAATCATCTATAAATGGGGAGATTCCCATTTTTTTCAGAATTTGTCAACTCCCCATTTCTGTTATTTTCTGTTGCGTCGGGGCCCGCCTCAAAAGTTTCAGGCAACAGCCCTCTTCTTGACCTTCCAGGTGGCCACTCGCCGCAAGATTTGTCCCCAAACGGGGGAAATAGCATCACCATATGATGATATTTCATATTATAGGAAGGATCAATAAGAGAGATATCCCTATCACCATATTATTGGATATAACCACTAATATACCCTACCATACCCTACCATATGGCTTAATATGATACATTATAGGATATATGAATTATATAGCCACCAATATGATCTTGTTGGGCGCATATGAAAATGGCGGGTAATTAAAGCCGAAGGAAAAGTTTCAATGGGAAATTGATGATCAACCTGGAGAAGCAAAGACAAGAAAAGATATGGGGAATGGATATGAACTGAGCACCACAAATGTAGATTGGGCTTCACGAAAAACACATGGCCAACATTTTCATCCCAGAATTGCCATGTGGCGCCACCGAAAAAGTGCAACCGGCAGACATCGGGATCTGGGTCAAGTTACCTACGGTGGATGGTTGCGAAATCCTGCAGCAGTTGATAGGTGGTTTATACCACTATTTCTAGGGTTTCAACCATCCAAGGTGCAGGATTTCGCCATCCACAGTATGAAAGTGCCATATTTTGGGGAATAACCATCCATGAACCAACGATTTTGGAGGACCATAGGGTGCCAGGGTTTTGACTCATAGCCATATTGGAGATTTCACGGATACCAATGAGTCGTGGTGGCTGAAATCTGGACACTGAAGGTGGCCTGCGCGGATGAGATAGACATATCCTCTGGTAAACTAACAGTTTGCGAACTGGAAAATGGCCATAGAAATTTCGTGGATTTTCCCATGAAAACTGGTGATTTTGCCCATAGTTACGTAAACGTTTACCAGAGGGTACCCAAGTTGAACTTTACAAGAATGATCACCTGGGTTACCTGACACTATACGTTTGAAATTAGCACATCTTTATTGAGGCACACCGATACACCATTCCATGATTCCATGGCAATCTGGGGGTCATCCTTGGGCCCGTGTGGCGACCAGTTGTGCCAAGGCTGCGTCAGGCAGGGGATCCCAGTCGCAAAATGTGGATTTCGATGGGCAAGTTGGTAAACATAACTAGGCCAGGATTTCTGGTTACATTTACAGTTGGGTGAAACTTTCTAGCAATTTATAGCTGGAGGGTTTAAGCTTGAGCTGGAGGGGTGAAACCACGGTCACAAACACTCATGAGTGGTGCGACATTCGGGTAGCGGATGATGAATGCACCGATGTCGCCGTTTTGAAAGAGTACTTCTTGAATGTTCTTGGTCGTTTGGAAATCGACATGTCCTTTTCCAACGGTTTGGGATCTAAAACCGTTTGTGAATTCTAAATAATGCCATTGCGTCCTAAGTGCTGTTGACCATAGATACAGTACTCCAGTGACAGCAACGTTCATTATCCGTCCAGATTTCCATATCTTTGATGGTTTCAAACATTTCTTGCATTCAACATTTTTCAACCGTAGGAACCGGATTTCCAACCATAAAAATGGGATTTCAACCGTAGAAATGGGATTTCTACCATAAAAACAGAAGGCGAATCCAAACTTTCGCATGGCTCCACCATGGGGGCTCAACCGTCCAGGCTCCGGGACGACGGCGCAGGATTGGTATGGACACCTGGATGGGAGATGGGCACACCAGTGATGCCACCAGGGTATCAAGAAGCCACCAAAGGATTACGAAAAAAAAAAGGTTTCAGTCATAGAATCGAGGATGTGGCCATGGCCAACATGCATTGAGTAATGGACATCTTTTATCCTTGAGCCACCTAAAAAGAGGAAAACATGTTGTAAAGCCATACAAACCCTAACGCTTTGTTGGTACTTGGATGCCACAGTTGGTATGTGGTTTCTAACTATGGTGTCCGACCCACACATCCAAGCAGCAACAAAGAATGGCCAAGAATGGATGGAGCTCCATCAAATCCCATCAACCAATCTCGTGAAATCCCATGGAAATTCCACATGGAACACAACCGATATATGGTCCATCAAATCCCAAGGGTTAAATCCTCACTTGTAACCCTGGTTTTGAGGGCATACAGTCAGGGTAAACCAAGGCAAAGCTATCAACAGCTTCGAAATCGCTTCACGCCCAGCACGTTGGGTGCTGTTTGGTTGGCCCAGGGGCTGGAGGATTCTGGTGAAAAATGGGGTAGCCATGGATTCACAAAATTGGTCACATAGTAGCGCTAAACAAATTCCGGTGCCATCTCAAAAATAAGCTCAAAAATTGGCAGCATCCCATTTTTTGGGTCAATACTTTTGAGCCATACTGATTTGCGCCAAGAAAACGATGCACATGAAGTGATGTGGCACACTCACATCAAAATCATCCCTGATCCTCAGCTTGATTCATGGCATTGGGCTTTCCACATTCAAAAGAAACGGGAGGCGAAGCCATGAAGCCAGGTGACACATTGGTAGATAGCCAACATGAGGATCAAGGCAACGAGAGTCGGTGATATCGATCAACATAGACTTGATCAACAATACTAGGGATGTTCAACGGGCTAATCGTCATATGAAATACCCTAATTATATCCAATTATAATGTGGATTCTCTCCAGTTACATACGGATTAAAACCACTTCCTACTTACTTTCACATACGGATTTTCAACCACTTACTAGGTGGGATTGTCACATCCAAGTAGGGGGGTGTTCGTGGCACCTATCGAATGATAGCTATGGCTGGATGACTCGATGGTGCCAGAAACCAACTCCTAGCTGCGAGCTTTGAAAATTGAGAATGCAGAATCGAACTTGTTCACATGCACCCAGAGAATATCCTCATAATTCCATATATATATATATATGTTCATATACATATATATAAATATCATTGTATGTAAATGTATATTGACATGTATTTGCAGTGCGGAATGTCAGGAAACAAGGCATGCTGACACCAGTCATCGGAGAACCCTTCCTGGGTTTATTTTTAGCGGTTGACTTTTTTGGCAGGGTATTCCTGCATTACAATTGTTTTATCTGATTTCCTTGTTTTCAACCCTGGTGATTGGGTATTTATGATAGCGTAGAATGATGGGTTTATCACCATTGATGCTGGTTGAAACTTCCGATTCTTCTTCTCAGAGGCCTGGATGGCTCCCAACAGCTCGGTGGTTGCAGCTGGAGAAGTGGCC
Organism: Symbiodinium sp. clade C Y103; assembly: GCA_003297045.1. Lineage (NCBI taxonomy): Eukaryota > Dinophyceae > Suessiales > Symbiodiniaceae > Cladocopium > Cladocopium sp. clade C. The sequence goes on along the minus strand of BGPT01003327.1, from coordinate 18,796 downwards.
ACTGCGGTGCCAATGGGCACATGCTCTTCGTTGTTTGTGCTTCATCCCTAGTTTGGATGATATCCATTTGACGCATGTTGATGATGTTATTAACAAGGGATGGGTTGAAGCCACCCGCGAGTGGATGCTATGAGCCGTTCCTGTTGGGTAACGTACCTGTGAACCTTGAATTGTGTTCACGACCACAGGCTCCAAAAAAACCACCCGTGGCAGGCTGTGGTGCAGCAGCATGCAAGGCCGACATTTGAGCGACGGAAAAGGGGGCCACGAACCCCTTTGTGTTTGGGACATTTCCAAAAAAACATATGCGGAGGCGGAAGCTAGTGCCAAATATGAAAGAAACAGATAAATATAGATAATTATATATATATATATGTATGCAAATATGGGTTATAATATGGATACCTGATGCAAACCTGATGGACACTGATTCTATATTGGTTCCTGAATAAACGAAACCTTCATGGTGCCCCCAAGGGCCCATCTGAGGTCAGAATATGAGCACTGCCCAGTTGAACCCTCTTGGATTTTTATCTGCAGGAAACACTAAGGTACTAGCTATAGGAGCCATGATAAGACAGTAGGGAATCCATGGGAATCCTTAACCAAGCAGTAGAAGCAGTAGAAGCATATGTCAGAAGGGTGTGGGCAGGAGTGTAGCGATCTTCTCCATCGTTTTCCCGGCATTGCCTGGGGCCCCTGTCACTTCAAGGTGGACTAGGAGACTGGACTGGAACATCCGGACACACCCAAGCCGGAAGACCACAGGGATGTATGTGTGTGAACGGCGCCAACAAAAAACCTCCAGGCTTTCAATTTTCCTAGACATTTCCCCTGGATTATTGATGACCCTTGTATTCAATCGTGCTTTCCAATGCAAGGCTCAAGAAAACATCCTAGCACCAACTCACCACCGAGGATTCTGATGTTCATCACCTGCAGCTGGGGGTTAGCCTTCACCACAGCCCTGCTGGTGGCACCTCGGCCTGGCTTTGGGACCTGGGTTTCTCCTATGGGGAGATACTTCTACACTGCGATGTAGGATACTCAACAGATCTCAACCTGATGTCTGGGTTACAACATATGGAGATTTCCTAAAATAGGGGTACCCAAAAATGGATGGTTTATAATTGAAAAGCCTATTAAAATGGATGATTTGGGGGTACCCCCATTTTAGGAAACCCCCATATGGAGGATTTGCCTGCAAGATACGGATCAACACCTCGGAAGGTTGGATCTATGAAGGGGTTTAATATGAGGACCCCGTTCCAAACGGACAAGCAACTCACAGTGGCCCAAATGCCAAGAGTGTGGTGATCTGATTTGTCTTGTTGCCCTGGTGAACCCCAAAATAGGTGCTAAGTGATGTATATAAGTGGATGTTCATGAGCCCCCAATAAGGTATATAACTTGTATATATATATATATATATATAATGTAGGCTTTGACACATCCAACACCAGCAACCACAGTAACAATCTGATTTTGAATCTTATTTTCAGAGTTTTTGCGTTTTTCAAAGGGGTTTGTGCAGGACCATGTAGCCAGTACACCCAGATCTGAGGCCTTATCCATGATGGTTTTGGAATTCCACCATACTCGCTCCTCGGCTGGGAAGGTCAGTGGGTCCAGAAATTCCCAGCTGCTAGCTGGGTGTGGCACACCAAGTTGGCCCCTCCAGTGCCATAGTCCATCATTGGAGTTTTTTTTGCTTTTTGACACTCTTTTTGGATGGCATGTTCCTAGAGAAATTTATGCATAGCGTCCTGGCGACGTGGAATCTATCCCAGTACCATCGGCTGTTTGTAGGAATCTATAGATGTAGAATTGTTGATAGCTATCTCCACAATTTTTTGGTGTACTTCACATTCTATCAGATTTTTTCCATCATTGATCTATATATCTGTATATGGCTCTTGCAAAATCATCGATTATATACTTAAGTTATCTACATATTAGATCACATAATACATAGACATGATATCTTGTGTATCATCTCTATTATATGATATACATGTATATATATACATATATCTATATATCTCTTATGGATAACATGTTTGTATCAGATATTTTTGATGTCCTCTGGCCACCTGGATCTCCAGATCGCAGCCAGGTGTGAATCAGCTGGAGGCCGCGGCTGTTCGTGGCTGATTTCACAAAGAATGGTGGATTTCATGGGAATACAATGAAAATAAGCACGTTTATATATTTTTTTTCTAGGGATTCTAAGGATATAGATATAGTGATGGATTCAATGGATATTATAGTAATATATATATATACATATGTATATATATATATATAGATTTATATAGATAATAAAATGATATGCCATGATATTCCATGACCATATCCCATAGCCGCAGCCTAGCCATATCCCATTATACCTTGTGATGATGTGAAATAGCTATGGAAGTCATGGCCCATTTGTAGATCCCTTTCCGAATGGGAAATCATGGGTGTCCCAGATCTGTTCGCTTACCCCAGGGTAAGCAACAAATTTTCATAACATCGACCAATTGATGGTAGAATACTTACTGGTGCTTAGTAGGGAAATCGGGGAATGACCTATAATAGCCATTTTCTTAATCATCCTATTCCCCCATTCCCTACTAAGCACAAGTAAGAATAGGGATACAATGATATATGTATGGGGATTCAATGCTGGTATCCCCATGAAAAACCACCATTTTATTCCCAATGGTTGGTATATGGAAAAAAACAAACCGGGAGTCGGGGTGTAAACCAAAAAACAATGCTGGTAGAATGTGGATAGAGGTACATCAGTACATAGAACAGGGATATAATGAACGGTATATTATGGTATATTTACTTGTGTATCTTCTGATGAACTAACATAGCTATCGAAAATGGCCATTTATAGTGGATTTTCCCATAGTTATGTTAGTTTACCAGAGGGTACAGGATACATATATATATATATACATATATATATATATACATATGTATATATATATAGTGAAAAATGCATTGTAGATACATCATGGGTTTAAAGTGGGGATATAATCGGATATATTACCACACAAACCCAGGATATGTCTTTCTTTAACGTAGCAATTTTAGGAGAAAATGATGATCAACCGGGGGTAGCACTATTTTTGGACAAACCCTCCAGTGTTTTGAGTGGTGAAATCTGAGGAAAGAGAGCTGCATTTCTCTCCATGTCAGTTTTTCAAGGCCCCAAAGGTGCTGTCCCATGACCACACATATATGTATACATGAGCAGTAACCCCCACACCCCCCCCCCCCCCCCCCCCCCCCCGCCCCACCCCCCCCCCCCCCCCCCCCCCCCCCC
>BGPT01003326.1:62682-73630 GCA_003297045.1 Symbiodinium sp. clade C Y103 | reverse complement strand
ACTGCAAGCTGTCATGGCGAATGACCTGAACGGCGACACCATCCACCACGCCTTTGGTTTGAACTGGCAAGGCCTTGGCGATGAGCGCATTAGCGGGCAAAGCTTCTGGACCTGAGCGCCAAAGCGTTGCGCTGGCGATGGCTCATCATTGATGAGATCAGCATGGTCAGCGCTGAGCTTTTGGCTCGGTTAGAGTTGCGTTGCCGGGAGTNCGCCAAAGCGTTGCGCTGGCGATGGCTCATCATTGATGAGATCAGCATGGTCAGCGCTGAGCTTTTGGCTCGGTTAGAGTTGCGTTGCCGGGAGTTGGTACGCGATCTCGCCCACAGCAAGTACGCAAAGGATGCGGCATATGCCCGTCCCTTTTGGAGGGTTAAACGTTATTCTCGCAGGTGATATGTGGCAGCTGCCACCGCCCCGTGGAACTTTTTTAGGAGATGTGCCATGGGAGTGGTTGACGCGTGCAAAACGAGCTTTTGGAACGTTTGAAGCCGGGCAAACGGCAGGCTTGAACGCCCTCAAAACAGAAGGCTGTGGCCTCGAAGTGCCTGGTCGACGCTGCCGCGGAGCATTTGGAACGCTTGAAGGCGGCCAAACGGCAGCCTTGAACGCCCTAAGAACAGAGGGCTATGGCCTCGAAGTGCCTGGTCAACGCTGCCGCGGAGCCTTTGGAACGTTTGAAGGCGGCCAAACGGCAGCCTTGAACGCGCTAAGAAAATACGGCTGTGGCCTCGAAGTGCTTGGTTGACGCTCAGCCTTGAACGCCCTAAGAACGGAGGGCTGTCGCCTCGAAGTGCCTGGTCAACGCTGCCGCGGAGCCTTTGGAACGTTTGAAGGCGGCCAAACGGCAGCCTTGAACGCCCTAAGAACATACGGATGTGGCCTCGAAGTGCTTGGTTGACGCTGCCGCGGAGCTTTTGGGACGTTTAAGGCGGGCAAACGGCAGGCTTGAACGCCCTAAGAACAGAGGGCTGTGGCCTAAGTGCCTGGTCGAAGCTGCCTGGTCGAAGNTGGCAAATGGCAAGATAGTGGCAGGACAAAACAGGTTCCACACCTCCGGTGGTCCCAGGCGCCGCCCCTGCCTTGGCCAAGGCCGGGGTCGGCGGATATAGTATTTTGCTATACAGTACACTGTACACTCTATATGTATGTATATATATATGCATATATATATATATATAGCATATACCTATACTATACTGAGTCCTGGAATGTGAGGACATGGGAGCTGATTTCCATGCCGGGGACCCGGGTGGGACGCACGGGTGTGGCGCGGAACATTTCAACAGACTTGGTTGTTTTAGCCAAGACGGATGTGATTTTAATCAACCAAATTGGTGATTTAAGCAAGAAAACGGTGAGTTAATCAAGAAAAAGGGTGATTGAACCAGCAATATAGAAGCTTCAAGCAACAATGAGTGGCGTTTGACCAGCAATAATGGGTATACATTGGGTATATGAACCAACTTCATAGGATCTGGGTGTGTTTGTTTGATATCTCCAAAATTGCCATTAAAAGATGATGACAAACTATCAAACTGTGGGTACCATATGTTCAGACAAACCCATATAATATGAGTATTCCATGATCATGGAATGGAGTGATTTAGAGTAATCATCATGTGGTTCCGAATCATCATATGTGGTCGAGATTCAGGAAACAGGTCACCAACGTGCTTCTGCTAAGCCCCTTCCTCCCATTGAAGAACCAATACCCCAATCGATACCTTGGTGGCATGTATTGGATCTACGCAGGATGGGATTTTTGCAGGGCATTGCAGATCTATATGGATCCATGGTTTATTGGTTGAACGTACATCCATAGCAACAGCTAGCACATGCTGGGTGTCAAGGATGTTCTGTCTCCGCAGCGCTGCAATGAGTGATGCAGCACCGATAACGCCAAATGACCGGCATCGTGTTTCGATTCGCTCAAACGACAAAGAAACCGTGCCCAACCTTGAAAGAAAACACATCCGATTTATGGCCTCTAAATGACCTCTAAATTCAAAAAGCGGACCATTAAAGCCTCAAATCTACGCAACCACATGACGAATTTAGGGGCCCCATTCATGAGCCATGGCCATATATGGCCGTATAGTTTTGGTATATTTGCCATCAGCTGACTATATCTCAGACTTGTTGCTGTAAGCATGAGCAGTTTTAACGCCGCTTGTTGCTGGAGAGTAGTTATGGTCATGGTGTGGGTCAGAATTGGGGTACCAATTGAACGGCTGGTGATCCATGGTTTGGGGTTGATAAACTTGACCCATACCCAGTAGTTTTCCCTCAACAGGTAGAAACATGTACAGTAAAAGCATGTCATCCCCCATTCGACCTACAAGTGTCCCCACTTCCAGAAACAGTCCAGATGTACAATCCTGATGAATCCTCATATAGCCCTGGATGAAGCTGGGTCAAAATTGAGTATTCCAAAGTCGCATGGATGAATGCTAGACAGGCACAACACATATAGTTGCCTGGAGCTTTGAAATTTGACCAATACCCAGATGTGACATTTTCGAAACATTGGGTTATTTCCTATCAAACGGGATGGTCATCCCCCTACCAATAGGGCTTCATATGTCCATTGATAGGGGAATCCGGTTCATAATAACATTGCTATAACCATACCCCATTATATAATCCATATGTATACCATGTAACTTGACTAGGCACATATGGGGGCTTCCTAAAATGATTTGCCTGCCCCAAATCATCCGTTTTCATAGGATTTTCCATTATAAACCATGCATTTTGGGGTATCCCCATTTATGGACACCAACGTATACATATACATATGTATATATATATATACACTTGCATGCATGCATGCATACCTACCTACCTACCTACCTACCTACCTACATACCTACATACCTACATACGTATAATATATAGATACATAACAACTAACAGAGGTACCTGTGCACCAGACATTGCTGAGGTTGGTCGTTTTCTGTGCCCTGTTCCTCACAGACATCTATGGTGCAGCACAGGCTGGTCCTGCACCACCTATCAACTGGTGCAGGATTTCGCAACCATCCACAGTAACAGTGCATATATATATAGTATTATATAGTTGTATATATATATATATAGCAACCCCCGAAAAGATAAAAAAAATAGAAAAGTAGAACTCTACTAAAAGAGTGGCACATGACTTTTCTTTGGGGGGGCACTATACGCGGCGACATCTGGAATGATGGGAATTGGATTGGGACAACTATCCCCCAATGCCCTTATTGCAACTTTGTGAATTGAATTATAGGTTCTCCAGATGCTAGTACACGTCTATCTTCGTTTCTCATCATTTTTGAAAGACACCAGTCTCCACTTGGTGCGAGACTGGTGCAGAATGGCAACCTCTCAGGTCCCTGAAAACACCTCCCTGGACATTGTGATGATGGCTCCTTGGCTCAGCTGCTGGGGTTGGATCAAAACCGATGAAATCCTGACATGTTCTGCGATACTTGGGGAAATTGCAGGGGGATGAACATCACCATACCCAGATAAGCATGTTGGTTGACCCAGGATGGAGATATTTGCCAGCCATGGGGGTTTCAACATGTTTCAACCCAGGTCTTTGGTCAATGGGTTGGGGTATCAACCAGCAGAGCAATGGTGACATCTTGAGAAACATGGTGGTTTGATAGCTGTTTTATTCCTTTTTCATGTCCATGATGCAAGTCTGTTTTTTTCCCCGAAGGGTTGGAACCAGAGACAGGTGATGAATATTGCGGCCTGCAATCTCTCTATATATTATAATATATTATAATATATATATATATATCCATACATATAATGATAATATGTGTATATTGATACACATACAATTATACTAATCCCCCCATACACACACACACACACGCAGACACACACACACACACACACCTCAAGATAGAACAAATACGACCCAAAATCAGATATTACTTTGAGAAATTTTGGGTAGTCCCCTCATTCTCTAGTCCTGGCCACTTCCGATTCGATGGTCGTTTTTCAGCAGACGCTTCCACCAGGGCTGCTTCTCCTTCTTTGTGATAGAGCTGGCAGCGAATTCATTCGTCACTGAGTCACTTGGACAGTGGGTGGTTCCGCTTTGGTAGGTGCAGTCTGGTCATGTTTGGTCCCACACTTGTCGGGATATTTTGGGTATCTTTGCATCCCGGTGTTTCTTTTGTTTCCATCCATACCTGGGATGATGATGATTATGATGATGATGATGATGATGATGATGCTGATGCTGGTGATGATGATGATGATGATGATGATGATGATGATGATGCTGGTGATGATGATGATGATGATGATGATGATGATGATGGTGATGATGTTGATGATGATGATGATGATGATGATAACAACGACTTTAGGGTTGAAACCATCATTCGGAGGTGACCCATTATCATGAGAAAATTTTGTGGGTCCTGGTCATTTTGCATCAAGGTTGTTCAATATTGGTTCTACATGATACGTATCGTACTGCACATTATTTGCACATGTATGTATATATATACACATATGTACATATACATCTATGTTTATGTACATGTATGTATGTATATTTAATTGTAGCTATATATACATATGTACACAGTGTATTATACTTACGAAACTTATATTGTCGCGAACCGGCTTTTGGAGAACAAACAAACCTTCACACCTCAAACGCAAAAGTCGCAGGCCAGGGAAACTTTCGCAGCAATATACATATTCCATCATTTTTGATAGTCACAGTCTCCCTCCTACTTTGTTGCTTGCAATTAACATAATTTACCTATGCTGCTTTGGCGTGGTTTGACCATTGACCACCAAAGTGGTTTTATCCGCATAAGCAAGTGTTGGTCCACAATGTCCCCTCATTTTAGCTCACCATAGCCATACCATTTTTTTTCTGGTCAACCCCCCCAATGTTTGCTGGTCAAACACTTGCTTTCATTCTTGTCGAGTTGAGGCGCTACATCAATAGTTTCTTCTTTTGGATGGACATCTTTGGCCTCTTGGACTGCGAGAGACCACTTGTGGTCTGTGTAAGTTTGGTTTTCAGGCAGGTCTACAGGCAAATAAGTGGATACTGTATGTTGTAGAATGTGGTAGATAAGTCATGATAAGTCCCTGGATTGACAGATAGGCACATAGGTACATCAATAGATTGACATTTGGCTGAGCCCAGCCTTACTGCTTCTGAGGACCTGGCCCCTAGTAAGCCCAGGAGCACTGTTCAAGCCAGAATTGCTTTGCAATTTATTGTGCTAAACGAATTCTGAGTCATCCGACATTTTGCAGCAATGGTTGCCATAACCATCCTGAATTGGAGGAGCGTCGTACTGGGTTTCCCACATTACTAAAACGTTTGCTCGGTTTAATGACAACCGCGGACAAACAACCCTTGCTGATTCATTGCGGTGGTCACACCTCTGAAACTATTTAAAATGTTACCCGCCAATTAAGTCAATAAAAGATGGTTGATTGATCCGGTGTTAACATTCGTGACAAACTTAAGAAACCCTACTGTTCTCCATGATTGGTGGCTAAGATCCAAGTTTCAGACCCATTCTGGTAGATATACCCTTCCAAAAGCACGATCATTGAGTTGTTTTTAGTTTCTTGGGATCATATTCTTCTACTTAGGATTGGGTAGTTGCTGTACCAGATTACTCATCTGCAAGGCAACATATTGAGGGCTGCAATCCCATGGTTGGTTGAGCATCCCCGTTCTGGTGGGGATTTACCAGGCAAGTCTACAATCAAATCACTGGAGTGGTCATGAGGCACCGCATCGCTGGTCTTCGACATCAGCTTCTTCTTGGGTGTGGATGCCACCAAGCCAGTCAGGCACCGCGGCCAGCGGGCCGCGGGCAGCGGGCAGCGGGCAGGAGCTTGAGGAGCTTTACGGAGTGTCCAAACAGAGTGGCTTAGTATGTTGGAGTCTGAAACATTCTGAAACTAGAACTAGCATTTTTTCCTTTTTTCCTCAGCTCCTGATGTACATTCGAGGCTTCTATGTGTTTTAGGATGTTTTAGGATTCTTAGCTCGACGTGAGCGGACTTTCTGCATGTTGGAGTCTCTGCAAGAGTTTTTCCCAAAATCAGGATCTCAAGAGTTTTTGCCTGTGGGGGATGGTCTTGAGGCTGGTCACAGCATCTAAAAGGAAGCATCCTGGGAACGTGGTCGGGGTTCCTATTAATCTCCAAAGGAACCCTATTTTCTTATGTCACGGGTTGACTGAAACTAGGATACCCCAAAATTTGATTGTCAATCATCATTTTCCTATATTTTCCCCATAAAAACTACCATTTTATGGGCCATTATGGGTATCCATGTACTTTTGGTTGGTATGATCTGCATTTCAACCTGAGATTAGCGCATCCTCTCACTGTGCAGGTTCGAAAACGACGAGGACATGAGCAGCGATACAGTGTGGAAGCTTAGACCCAGCGGCCCTGGGGAAACCATGCGAAAAATGGGGGAGGAAGCGCGTAGCGCAAGATGCATTTAGCAACACGAGCTAAAACTTGTTTGTTGAATTAATTGTACATTCATGTAATTATAGATTCCCTCTCTTTTTGGTTGGCTTGATGCCCATGTTTGTTGCTCAGCCTCAGAAACCTATTCTTTATTGTGACTTTTCAAGAGGATAGTGTAATCGGCTTGATGTTCCCAGTTAATCTTTTTTTTTCAATTGAGCTAAATATACTACACAGCAAAGATAGTAAAGTTATACCCCATGTTTTGAGTTGAATATATATGCGGTATATGGTTTGAGTGCCATTTCACCAGGAAATCACTTGCCAATGGACCTGGTCATGTCTTTTCATAGGATCATCTTATAGGCCCAACAAACATGCATAATTGAGATTCAATGAGTATATATGTATATATATATACATATAAAGAATTAAAAAACATCCAAAGTGATGGCAAAATTGAACTTGTCATACCTTGTCTGCATCTTATGTTGGTAATTTAGATTAGTGCAATATATATATATATATCATATATATATATATGATATATATATATATATGATATATATATATGATATACTTAATTGCATATATATAATTATATATATGTATATACATGTATACCCATGTATAGTCAGTAGTCACTACCGCTGACTGAACAGACACCACGCATGCGACCAGGCGGTGCTGGCGCGAGCCTCTCGTGCTGCCAAGCAAGCAGCGCGCGCAGGGCGGATGTCAACCTGACATGTTTGCAAAATATAAGATTTATTGATGCTTAATAATGTTTAATTATAGGGGTATTACTGTACTGACCATCTAGGGGATTACTAGCGGCATGATCAACTTTGGCGGCGATGAGATTTGCAGCTGGGTTTGTTGAGCCAGGTTTGCAGCCCGATTTTTTGGGAAAACCCAGTGCGATCTTCCAGGTGTTTCGTAGATTTGTGTCAATCCAAAGGTTCGGTAGATGTGAATGCACTGAGGGGATATTCACACACCGGATTATCCAGTGACATCCAATGATATGAGTTATATATATATGATATACAATGATGATACATGATCATGATCATTATATGAGTATTTGTTAGATATGTATACAACTGATCATAGGATGTTTGCCAAATTGCTGGGACATCACTTTAGAAGAATTTGGATAGGCCTTTCTCCAGTGGAGCTATTGGTAGATCATCATATTATAATATATTATAATATTATATAATCATAGATAGCAGATAGTTCAGCTCTGAGCCGCCTAAAAAAAGCGCGAAGCTGTTTGAACACCATGGATTTTTTTAATGCGCAACTGTGGATTTTATGGCACATTTATGTGTTTTGATGTGTTATTTTTTCTCCATCCATCCACTGGGACGATGGTGACAAAATTGACGACCATAGATTCATGTTGATATTTTTGAGCAGCTCATGTTGTTTCATTTTTTCTTCAACACCTTGTGATTTTTCTTCATTTTTCCCACCTTGAGCCGTGTGCATCTTCGGAATGTCAGGTCGCGGATTCTGAAACTGATCCGATTCCTGCCCTTCCTGCGGAACAAACAGGACCGCTACGAGGTCGCCCCTGCAATGATGCTCGGGAGGAAGTGACTTTTCAATGGCTTTGCTCAAGAATTTTGGTCAACCTCGGATGGGTATGATGGATAGTCTAATGGTGCCAAGTTTTTTCGCTGCTTACGTAGATGGACATTTTCACTCACCAGTACAACAAACAGCAACAACAACAGCAACAACAGCAAAAACAGCAACAACAACGTCTATTTTGTGAGGGTGTCAAAGTTTGGTGGGGGATTGATTCACCATCTGTAACCAGCAATTTCATTCAGGTATGAACAGTAAGCATGGATATATAGGTAGTAGCCAGCTGTCCCATACATCGAAAAACATACGGGCTATGATCAAATGAGGATTGAACCAACCACAAAGGGATCTTTTTCATGGGATATGGAACGGGGATAGAAGTGACAACAACTCTGACATGTGGTTTTCCCCAAAAATGGGGGCATCTGCAAGTTCGCCACCATTGGGAAAAGTATGCTCTAAACCATGGGATATTGGGGATGTTTTCAGATATAGGACCCCCAAAAAAAAGATAGAAGAGTGTTTCAAGGATGCTGCAGATGATGTTTTCGCCATATTTTTCCAGGGAATATACAACCATTGGCCCAATCCAGAAGATCTTAAGTCATCCAACCGGGCCAGGGAGATGTTGGTTCAGTGGAGATAGTCACCTGTGAAAGGAACATTTGACTTGGTGAATTATGGTTATTGAGTTATATCAGTTGTATCCATGAAACTTACCCTTCAGGAACTGACAGGATTGCGGATATGCACTTTCACGAGTTTGCACTTTTGGTGGTGTCTGTAGTACAGGCACATACGTAACTAACTTGCTTGAGGAAATGACAAGAGAATTGGTGATTCAACCATCAGTTGGGGATGGGCGTATATTCTTCGTTGACAGTGATTGTACTCATTCTAAAGAATCCGAACCGAATCCTGGGGTTATTGGGTGCTATGTTTGAAGTGATCTTCAGTAGCTATGCATCTCAGAGGCGTTGTAAAACATCAATCGACGAAATGCACCGTGCAAGGTACAACAAACAGCTGTCTATAGTCTGCACAAAATTGCTGCAACCCTACCGCTCAATCTTTCCTACTGGCAGGTGGCGAATGCTGTATCACTGAAGCTGACGACGATGCTGGCGACCAGGGTGCGCTTGTCAGCATCGTGAACATTTGGCAATTCACATCCCCATGGAAAATGACTCATACATGATTTACTTGTTCAGGCTATGGCCTTCCATGGCTATTTTTGATTACCAGAGGTTACCCCTACAAGATCAACCGTTAGGGAAAGTTGCTTCGCGCCTATGTTGCAGAGAGTCCATGGAGTTCCAACGATTCGGCCAAACGCGCACCAGGTGGCTTTCCTGTGCGTAGGCATCGCTTGGATCTCAGACTTTCTGAAAGATTCGGCCCTGCAAGGGTGGATGAAGCTGCAAGAATGGGCTGGATGCGTTACAAACTACGGGATATATAGTATATATAATTATATATATAATATGTATACATATAATATCATATATATGCTTTTATATGTAATAGTTATATATATATATACATGAATTATATGATTATATTATATATAATTATATATAATATATGGTCAATGGTTGTATAAGTCTCTTCTAATTTCCTAAAGGGTTGTTCTTCTAGAAATTGACTGAATTTTCAGAAGATGATCTGTTTCCAAGTGAGTTGCACGGAAGCTAATCCATGCAGCAACGGGAGAAGCGAGTGGCTCCAAAAAATCGATCTGTGCAACACAAACACAAATACGACTCAGCATGACCATGAATTTCTTGTGTCAGGGGCTTCTTGGAAATCACTGGCGAATCCAGCGAGAAGTCGTTTGGAAATCAAGCACCGAATGCCGAGGTCATCATGATTCCACTCTTCGGCACCTTCGTCTATCCTGTGGCACCTGGGATGGCAATGTGATCCGAAGTCGTCGTGGTTCCTATGGCAATGTTTGAAAAAACACATGTCAGATATAGTCGTACCATATTATACAAAATACACACACAATAGAATCATATTCAGAATTATGGTCTAATTATGATCAAGAATGGGCATGTAGCCGCACAAGAAATTGGGGTGTATTGCCCACGGCGATTCGATATTCAACCTTGAGTAGCGGGGCTATTTAAGCAACATGAAGCAACTGGGGGTACTCGACCCAAAAGCTAATGAAGACTTGGTGACGGCAAAGGGGTTGGTTGATAGTCTATCAATTGGGACAATTAGGGGATGACATTCGTAGGTCCATTGGCTTTTTCGGCATAGGCTGCCAGGCTGCCAGTCGCGGCCCAGCAACAGTGACATGGTACAGATTCGCAGATCCAAAATAATTTCCAAAGCTCTGAAAGGTCCCATGGTCAAAATTTGTAATACACACGATATACATCTGTGTACCCACATTGGATCATATTGGGGAATGGCCGTACCACAACCAAGAGGGATTTACATACCCGTTATATTTCATTTCACTTGTGGAAGATGACTGAGATGATAGATCAGCTTGTGGATCATTGATAACATTGATAGTGACCATCTCAGAACCTCACCAGGAAATCACCCGGAAGATTAATCGGCTCGCCATCACCCGATGGCTTACATCACCCCAAGCGGCTTGGGGACCCCAGGGACACCAGGGGTCTCATCCCGTGCTTTGACCATGGTGCTCTTAGAGGTTGGTGTCCTGTTCGTGACTCTTTACGCCAAATACCATTTGCACACATAGTAAACAGATGTACACAGTACAGACATCATATACACATCCAGACACAGTTGTACATGTTCTTTTTCTGCATACCCACCGGTGCCGCACGAGCAACCTAATGGAGCGGTTGGTGCCCCGTTCACCGTTGTCCAACCGATTGCGGAATCAAAATGAGAT
>BGPT01003326.1:24006-44992 GCA_003297045.1 Symbiodinium sp. clade C Y103 | reverse complement strand
AAATGAAATGTTCATGTGGATTGTTCATGTGGTGACTCGCCGGTGCCCACTTGACACAATGATCTTGAGGCTAATGTGGTGAATTCTTACTGTGGTGAATTGTTACTGTGGTGAATTGTTAATGTGATGAATTGTTAATGTGGTGAAGTGTTAATGTGGTGAATTGTTACTGTGGTGAATTGTTACTGTAGGTGAATTGTTACTGTGGTGAAGTGTTAATGTTGTGAAAATGTGGTGAGTTGTTAATGTGGTGAAATGTTAATGTAGTGAAATGTTAATGTGGTGAAGTGTTAATGTGGTGAAGTGTTAATGTAGTGAAATGTTAATGTGGTGAATTGTTAATGTGGTGAAATGTTAATGTAGTGAAATGTTAATGTGGTGAAGTGTTAATGTGGTGAAGTGTTAATGTGGTGAATTGTTCATGAAGTGAATTGTTAATGTGAGTGAATTGTTAATGTGGTGAATCGCAGGTGCCCACTTGACACAATGATCTTTGGACTACTAGAATGTTCACTTTCCGTAACTCGGAGTTTCTCTACGAANTGGTGAATCGCAGGTGCCCACTTGACACAATGATCTTTGGACTACTAGAATGTTCACTTTCCGTAACTCGGAGTTTCTCTACGAAACTTCCTCTGATCAGAAATGAAGATGGTATAGCTCATCATGTTTGCTTTATGTGATTAAACTTTATGTTTGATATTCCACAATTGAAGAATCATGTTTGTATAGAGTTATTATTTGGCTGGGCTAATTGGCGTCAGGAGCACAAACACGGCCTCGTGCATCGCCCTGTGGGTGCGGATACCTGGATGACCCGGGCTGAGGGTTGTAAATGACACGGGGGATGAATCCAAATGAACCAACTCAAAGATGGGAAGTTAATTTGATCTTGTTTACCATTTTCCTTCTTGCACTGTGGCCGCTGGTCGTTTCCTGGAATAGCAAATCAATCTCAGCTGAAAAGCTGCTGTGCTAGGTGACCAACCTTTGCAGTCATTGACGTGTCCGACAAGCAGCACATGCAACTTGTGCCTTCGGCAGATTGGCTGCGGGCATCTGATGGAATGCTGTTTGTGTGTGTCATTATGTTGCTTTGATTCTGAACGGCTTAGCTGCTGACGTATATAGCCGTTTGGGTCAACATTTTGCATGTGAATTTAGGTGTGATGACTGAGTAGTTTCCTACTGAACAGTCTAATCTTCAAGACAATACCTCCCATCTTTACATTGAAAACTACTTTGGAAGAGCATCACCTATTGGATGTTTCAATTTGTTGGCTTCCATGTTATTGTTCTTGGGTCAAAGTCAACCAGGTCTAGACCACTCTCTACACTGTCAGTGGTTGGAACAGGTGGAGATCAGACTTGGAGAGAAAAGCAATCATGGATCCAGATGGATGGATATCCGACAAATATTTGGTTTCTATCCAACAAAATTGAACAGATCACCATCAAATGGAGAAGTCAACCAGAGATGCTGGGTACAGAGCAAACAGCAGCTGAGTACATATCACCAACAAATATGAGGTACATAGGCAGCCTGTGACGCCTTCCACAACACTCTGTGTGACGTGCCATTTTAACGTGCCATGTATGACGTGCAGGTGGAATCTGCTGCACGTCACTGTCACAGCAGTGGCTGCCAGAGGCTTCTCCAAGAGGTCGCTGCTGAGCGTGGCGTGGCTGAAGCTGAGTGTGACACATGCGTCCCTTTTGTTGAGCAAGTAAAGTAGGTTGAGGGATTCGAGTTCTAGGGAACATGTTCAGTCAGCAAATCTTGGGATTCTGGATTTACCAACAAATCTGAGGGATATCCTTCCACAAAGATGGGGTCTTAAGCAAGCAAATCATGAGGGCTTAGCTAAAGAAATTCTGATATCACTCTCGAAAAATATTGCGCTTTTCTTGGATTTTGGCCAGAAGATTCTATCCATACGTAGTGCCATGTCTTGATTACCTCACTCTCTATCTTTGAGTACTCACTGGTTTGATGCTCAATCTGTTCCCCAGCTGAAAATGCACTCTGCAATTTTTGGAATGTTACTCCCCCATGACTCATCCCAAAATTCACTGGGATATTTGAGCGCATATGGGGCCCATTTGGTGGATAGGTGGATCAAAAAGCGTTTGGTCAGTGAGGATGGCAGTGTCCTCTCGCACGGCTTCCAGGGAGGCATTGCAGGGATCCCCAGGCCATGGAGGTGTCGGAGGAATCACATGGGAAGACATTTGATTTGCATCCCAATCGTAAAATGAGGAACCAACAAGAAACCAACAAGAAACCATGATAATATGATATAATATTGTTTCTTTTCATTTCTTTTCTTTCCACCTTTTGCAGTGTTTCTCTTGCGCCAGAACTTTGTTTCCACAAGACCTAGGAGCTTCCCCTGCAGCAGCCGGAGATCGGCATCAGGGAAGCACAAGCGTTCGTTCGGACTTTCGCCAGGGCCACCCAGGTGACCCAGATGGCAGTAGCAGGGAAGATCTTGGGGTGAAATGAAGAACTTTAAGATCTTTAAGGTTCCACTAGGTTCTGCCCTCCCCGGGATTCAGCTTGTCTAGAGTAGACGTGTGAATTTAGTTCCGTTGTCAAGAGGGTGGAAAAAAGAAGTTTCACAGCTTCTGCGTGTTTCACCTCTACTAAAGTACCATCCAATATCCCCTAGCCAGCTTCAAATGAGGAGGAAAAAACCAACATATGTATGAAGGATCAGGTATACCCCCAGATCTTTCACTGGTGCCTTGATTTCCACAGGACTTGGCGAATCTTAAGACCCGCCATTGGATGGTCTACTTTGACAGTGGAAACCAGTTTATGCTGCCCCCAACATTTTCGACCCACATCATTTTCAGTTTTGATTCGCCGTTGTTGTGGGTGAAATTCCGCATCGGAAAGAATGTGGATGTGGACCAGGGCCAAGACGCAAAAGACGCCAAGACTTGCTCGGCTGCTGAGGTAGACAATTTTCTGAATTGCAAGCAGTGCAGGGAGCCACAGAGAGCCACAGAGG
Source organism: Symbiodinium sp. clade C Y103 (assembly GCA_003297045.1). Classification (NCBI taxonomy): domain Eukaryota; class Dinophyceae; order Suessiales; family Symbiodiniaceae; genus Cladocopium; species Cladocopium sp. clade C. The sequence goes on along the minus strand of BGPT01003326.1, from coordinate 41,975 downwards.
TTTTTGTATTATCTCTTGGCGTATGAAATCCTAAGAGTGGGGCTGATGTCCAGTGGCCATTGTAGGATAGTGCAGGTAGGAAATTGGTTTCAATTGGGCACTATTCAGTCAATGTAAAACTTCAACCAGTTAGTGCCATTCAGCCGCATATTCTGACTGTGAGCTGGAGCAAGGAAAATTTCAGCAAGCAGGTTGTCAAAAAGTTACTGGTGGTTTGGCACTTCAGAATTGGGAACCCCAAGACCCATGGAATTCCCCAGCCCATTCTTGTATTGTTTCGGAGGAGGAAGCGACAAAGTTTCAGCAACCCCCAAATCAGGTATCTCTATGATTCTATGATCGGTTTGGCTGTGGCACTATTGTATCGCTTCTATTTAGACAGGTTGCAGGACTTATTCCAGAAGCAAATTGCCAATTCTTAGGTCGACAAAAGTTCCTGTGGGACTACGACCAATGCAACTATGGGCGTTGTCGATTCAAGGCGAATTGGAGCAGCTTTTGATTAAAACTGCTCGGGGTGTTTTCGTGGGATATTCTCAATGGCTGGACGGAAGGACGAATCCCATGTGACTGCTACTTCCCAACTGTTTCAAGCAAGCCGGCCACCGGCAAAAAAGTATCTCTTTTCCCTAAGTGGGACTCTTCATTGTTCAGTCCACTTTGTTAGGAGCAGGGAAAATTAGATCAAAACATGTCATAGCCCAGCTCTCCAGGAAGAGCCAAAAACTGACCAGAACAAACTTCAAGTATTCATCTAGGGTATGCTTCAGCACACAAAGAATCAGATAGTTGAGACTCAACATGATCTGTGAACAGGCGGGTTTTAGACCCATCTACATGTGTTTTTTCGGCAGTACTCGCGCAAACACACACGCTTTCTTTGACTCAGCTTGGTAGCCTTCACTTTTGTGGAGGAGGTGCCCCAAGACTTTCATTCCAGTCGTTAACTCATCAGGTAGCTTGTGGCATAAATGTGGGATACGACAAAAGTTGGTGACAAACATTGAATGGCGAGCTTAAAATTCATTTGAGATGCGATTGTAATGTGTACATATGAAGATTTCAGCAGCCAAGTGATGCAATTGTGCCAACTTTCTTGCTCGATTGATTGATAGGCAAGGGCATGCAACTCCCTGTTTGGTCCACTGTCCACTGCAAGTAAGTGTAGTAGCTCACTTATCGTCTTTTTTCACAAGCCAGGGACCACACACTTGTGACTCTTTTGACGCGCCCCGCCAAAATTGGACATGTAGGAATAGTGTGGGGTGATGTCAAGATTGATTAGAAAAGCAAATAGTTTGCGCACGTGTTTGAGAAGGAAAACAAAGGCAGTAGCCCATACAGACACATACTCCTCAGGTTGGGGGACTCGTGTGGACCTGTAATCGTCTTGCAGGATTGGAGAGATCTACCACTATGGCTGACGCTCGACAAAATGCCAAGCGGCCCCATGATGTGACCTCCAAGAGTGATGATTTGTCAGAGAAGTCGATCAACCAACAGTTTTACTGCTGGATTGGAGGCTCATGTTTGTGGTGAGTGATTGTAATTTGAGCAGATCATATCCCATTTATTGCCACGTGTTAAGCATAGTGTAGAAAGAAGCAACAGTGAATGGGTGGATTTTGGGATTAGGCAATTCTGTTCCAAAATATGACTTGTCTATTCTAAAATTTGGAGCATTAGTTCAACACAAATTAGAATAAGGCCAACCCTATTCTGGATTCAATCAACAGAATTGGGATTGTAAATAGAGACGCTTCAAAAACACAGGTAGTTGAGGTGTCTGGAATCATGACCAACTGCGAAACACAGCGCACAACATCAACCGCAAGAAGTGTTTCTTGAACTCAGTTTTGTTGCAGATGTTTTTCATTGTTAAGGTCCTGCATCTGATGTTCCTTCTGATGTTCATCTGATGAAGCCTTCGTGTTACTTCCTGAGTTCCTATCTTTGTCCAGTGTGCTGCCGGGTTTGCCCAGGTGGAGAGTCCACAATGCTGTGAACCTGCATGTGGCCAGGGCCCGATGGATGATGTTAGATGGTTTTAGATGCTGTTAGGTAATTTAGGTACCATTCAAATCCATTCAATACGGCATCTTTTTCTTGGCCGTATTTTGGGTGGGCATTGGATTCATTGGGTATGTAAGCATATGTAAGTTATGTAATTTCAAATTGTTTATTGCTACTGAGTTGGTCTCTGAATGGTTCAAAGTTGATGTGAATCCTCAGCGGCCAAGCCCAGGCAGCAAAGCATGAGCATTCTCCAGACCGCAGATGGCCGATGTACCAGGTGCCGCCCTGGCCCTTTGCGCCATTCCAACCGGAAAATTCTGATGATTCCAATGGTCTATGGTGCTTTACGGTGGGTTCACCTTCGAGGAAGTCAACAATCCACATGTTCAACACAGAAAAGTCATGTTTGACTTCCATGCCTGGGTCCCCGAATACCAGACATGATAAGAAGGGATGGTTTTCTACTTTTTTCGGCGATCTTTAGGTTGTGTTTCCTGGCTGAGATTTGACACAAACTGTCCATTAACATTTAGCGTTAAATCCTATCATCTCGGACAATGTTCATTGACTATGTGATGTGGTTATGCATAGAATTACAATTACATATCACGGAGCAACGTTTGTGTGGGAATTGGTTGAGGGTTTTTTGTTCGGTCAGAAAATTACTGAAATCTATGGCTCAAGGAGGCATCATATTTTCTAGTTTCACCCAGACATTTCCCAAAGAAAGACCATTCCGACCATTCCTCTGCAGGGCCGATCTGTGAAGGAAGTAGGGAAGGTCTTGCACTTGAGGTAATTTATTCCCAGATTGGATGATTCAATGTTAGAAAAACAGTGAAATGATGTGAAATGTGTAGTCCTTTAACCAATTTCCAAGCTGTACGAGTACCATGATGTGGCATGCATGGCTGTGTTCTGTCCCTGTTATCGCTTTTTGAACGCTGCTTCATATTGCAAACTTTGTTGCGGGAACAAGGTGGATTGGTTTTGTAGGAAGCTCCTCCAATACTAATACCATTGAAGAGACCAAATCCGATGGTTCCTCTCCATTCCTTTTGACTCCATGGTGTTTTTCAGGTCAAGCCGGACATGGCTGTCTTGGTGCATTGCTATAGCTCGTTGAGATGTTCTCCCAACCCTGTCGGTGGCACCGTTATTTTTCATAAACCCCAAAGTTTTTCAAGAAATATACAACCCTCTTAGATGGTAGAACTAGTTGTGATTGATGGCATTGATGGTTTAGGTTTTACCAAATAACCTGTTATATGGTGTCACATGGTGTCACCAGTCCGCCGTATCAGGATTGCCCCAGTTGTTGGCGCAGCAACTTGGTGATGAAAGGTATTCCACGCGCCGGGCATCCCAGGAGACAGGAACAGGCGGCGCGCCGCACCGTGATGGGACCGGAAAGAGTGGAGAGACGCACGGGTCGCTTCAGCATCTAAGGTCATCTAAGGTTTGAGATCAGGAGTTTGATGACGATTTGATCAAAGTCACTGGTGAATTAGTGCAGTATCGATGATGCATTACCCTGATATGTGTGATGTATGAAACGCCGAACTGTCCACAACCATCATGGATTTGAAGGTGAAGTATTTGAGGCTATGAGTACCGGTATGTAGATGTGTGTCTACACCAAGAAAAGCTGGAGGGGTTCCCAACAAGATGGAGCACTTTTTTCCAGGGTCTTATAGATTTGACTTCCACATAGTTTCCAGGTTCCAAGTTTTTCCAACAAGAATCTTTCTAGTTGGGGATTGCAATAGATGGTGAGTAATTTGGTTCCAAGCCCAAAACGCCGCTGGGTTTGTCCAAAGATGTTGTATACGCCAGAGATTGCCAAAAGAATGTCAATAAGAAAAAGATCATTTCCCTTGGAATTGGTGCTATGGCTCGATATGACGGTGTTACACATGGTGTCCTGATATTAGAGAAACCCAATGTGTTACCCGCTTCCAACTGCTGTGGCCAAAAACGCAGCAGTTGCTTAAGACAGGTCCTCTCAGAGGCCGATGTGGCGGCCTACCATGCCGAAGCGCGCTCGGAGAGCCGTTGGGGCGCCCGGTTCGAGCTGCCGTTGTGCGATGGGGTGGAAACTATGTTGCAAACCCGGGCATCAAAATATATAGAGCATGTATACTAAAAGACATATTGATATGTGTATATATATATATACATATTTCAGTATAAATATTACATGATATATGTTTGGTGTATTTTAGGAAACGGTACTTACAAGAATCATGGAACGTTGCTTTAAAAAAACAAATTCTATGAATTGGATGGATTGGTCACAGAAACCTTTAAGAATTGAGGATGGCCCGGGGTTTGCCGTATTACACGACTTCTGAAAAAAGGCTCACAATTGGGATGATCCGATGATCCATCCATTTTTCGAGACAGTTGTATTTTACATGAGCACAGACGCATACAAAACGCCGGAGGCATTTATATAGTTGGAATTGCTGTTCTTGTTTTGTCGTCCAGGGCCTAGAAGTGAATGGCCTTGGCCGACAAGGGCTGTCCAAACCAACCATGACAATGGATCACCTGTGGCATTTTGTGGCATTTGGATGCTTCAAATTTGGCAACGCGCAAAACTGAAGAGCTTGGTTCGATTTTTCGATTTCGATTTCAACCCAAACCATGGATGTTTTGACCCAACTTTTTCGTTCTAAGTATGATGAATGTCATGGATGTCAAACTTTGGCGACCTCGCTCGCGCTCCCAGGATGGTCCACGGAGGAGTTGGATTTGCCCTTCGACACCAAGGCACCAGCGGATTTTTGCGCCGCTGTGATGCACCTTCTGAAGAGTTGGTAAAGAGTTTGTGAAGTTACGGAAATTCTACGGCTATTTCTGGTTCTTTCAGGTTCTTCCATTCTTTGAACTTTCTGCAAGCGCATGATTTGTGAAAGAAATTTCTGCATGTTGATTCATTTTTTCTATTCTATTTGGCTGCACACCGGGAAGCCAGCTCCCCGCTGTCTCAAGCTCAAGACTCAAGACAAGCCCTCGAGATGAACATTGAGCCACGCGCAGTTCGGGTTTCAACTAAGCACATCGTCCTCCTCAGTCTGGAATCGGCAACTTGAACAGATGGATTTTCAGAGAAGACCAATGTGGCGCATCAAATACTTCACGCCTAGATGTGCGTGTTGCGACCTAAAGCAGGGTACAAATTGGCACGGAATCGGCTGGTCACAAAATGAGGATCTGAACCATCCACGTTTTTGAGAAAATCCCGCGCCTGGATTTTTTTCGAACTGTCATATGTTATGTTTTGATTTGGTAATTACAGGAAAACAAACATGTGAGATTTCTATGGAAGTGTATCAAATTGTATCACATATATGAATTACACATAGTATGACAAGTATAGTATAGAATAGTATGTGATGTTATTTCTATGATATCCTTTGGTAAAGAAAATCAAGCACAGCATGACGCAGCGAGTGCAGAGAGCGCAGCGAGCTGCAGGGGCACTGCTCAGCGTCAACGGTGGCACAGCTGGACTCTTTTGGTACGACGCTGCGCTTCACACAGGGTGAAAGACCGGGGTAAAGAGATCCTGAAGAGATTCTAAAGAGATTCTGAGGAGATGTGAAAGTTGGGGAACCCATAAAATTTCAGGTATTGGAGTCATTGGAGTCATTGGAGTCATTGACTAGCACATTTGTTGGATTGGGTATCCAAGTCTAGCGGTATCGCTGATTTGGAATAAGCAGAATGCAAAGAGGGATGGACCTCCTCCAGAAGAAGCACCATCTCTTTTGGGGAATGCTCCCCATTGGACCTAATTATGGGACAGGGTCCCGAAACCACTTTATATTGGGCAGAACTGTACTGGAAGTAAGACACCAGAGGTAAGTGGGTGAAATGTCGAAACTCCACAATCCATGTGTTTGGGTTGGTTTTGGTTGGTTTTGGACGTTGCCATCCAGCCGTTTTTGAGGACAAGCGCCAAGCAGAAGCAAAGAAGTGGCGGATCAGCGAGCGAACTCTGTGTGTTACCGCGTTGCTGGGGGGTTGGCCCGCTGGCTACTGGGCCATGAGACGATTTCGCCACAAATGTGCAGCTCGGCCGCTAGTTGAGTTCCGTGAGGGTCGTGCCGAGCCCCTGGAACCCTGAGTTTCAGAGCCCAGATGCCGTCATCACCCAATTTAGACAAAGTGTTGAACCAGTTCTGGAAGAATCCCCAGCGAATTTGTGCATGGAATTCCCTGGTTTTTTTTTTGGAACTACGTGTTTCTTGTTCCGGGTTGAATTTCAAGGATAGGTCCTCCCATGTTGGTGCAATGAAATGTTACGATGTGTGTGACAATGCTTTGAGGCGAAAAAGAGTTTCCAAGACAAGTACTTCACTGCAACAAGTGCCTAGGTCAGAATTGCCAACTTTTTCCCCTCCAAAATCATAGATTCTGTATGATGCTGTAGTTCTGTATTCGTTTGTCTTTTCCTGCAGTATGGGAGCGTTGAGCCACCCAAGGTGGGGCTATGTAACCCTGTTGTACCCATCAACTTGGCAAAGCCCCAAAGATTGGATGGTTGAGTGGGGAATGTGACCCAACTTATCCAAACATTGTGGTTGATATGCAAAATTTACGACCTTTTGATTGAGCCATCATACCTGGAAAGATCCGGAACATGTCGGAAGAAATGAAACTAAAGGTCTGAACTGACCGGAGATGACGGTTATTGCCACGCAGGGCAAATCTCAGCCCACGTAGTAAGACCAGATGGGTGTGGGTGGCCTTTCAATGACTCCATGTTGGTTTTCTTTTAGAGCGCTCTTAAAACAGAGGAAGGACAAGAAACCATCAAAAAAAGTAGGGAATCGAAAGGGTGGCATGGTGCAACATGTTTTTTGCCTCAAAAAATCCATGATGTTCGGACATCGGGCACGCAACACCAAGGACTGCATGGGTACTTGTAGCGAAGATATCTTCGAAAAGGGCCATAACATGGTTGATTTTACTGAACAGATTTGCATTTAAGGCTTTGCATTTTAGTGGCGTAGATACAATAGATTTAGAGACGTTGTCTCCCACCACCAAGATCAGCAATTTTTGAGACTTTGTCACCCATGCTGGCTTTGCTGCCCCTGAAACTTCTACTCATTTTAATGACACTGTAGAGTTTGTCGTTTCCTCTTTGAACCAACCCGATGATTGTTCCTACTTGGAGGCGGAAATCTCTTGTTTGCATGTGGTTTGCATCCCCGCGTGCGACGGACAATTCCGCAATATCTCCGACGAAGGTGAGCTGAGTGATTTAACCTTGAAGCAAGCGCAGAGGTAGTATATTTAGACTGCCCATCTTACATGACCAAAGACGAATCAGAATACATCAGGCCTTTTTGTTTGCCGAAAGTAGATGAGAATAGGTGATACAGTGATACAATACAAGTAACAATGGTTTTTTTGGGCTGCTTGGCAATCAGATGAAGTGCTGCCAGCAGAATGGCGTGGCTCCAAACTTTCGGCTGCAAAACCGCTTGCGGGCTTTGAGCTCCTCCATTTGAAGAGTTGGAAACGGGTCAAAGTGACACCCGGAATAACGACAAACTGCTGATTTTGAAGGCTTTCAAAAGACATCTACAAAGGATGGGCTTTCCCAGCCATGATGGTTTGCGGAAGGTCGCGCTCTTTGAAAGACTTATGACTTGCTGAAGGATTAGGGCGGAAAAGTTGGGGAAATTTTAGTCACCAGCTACCGGCCCTACTGTAGTGCTGGATAGGTTCTGCTTGGTGTGCACGCTGGATTTGTCTGTATATTTCCCAATGTTTTGACTCTAGCCTACTAGTTGACAGTTCACGTCCTTATCTTTATTTGGTTGGTGGTGTCAAAGATTCTTTAGTTCCATCCCTAGCTGAGATGGGAATCCGCAATGGCTTCTATTTGGATATTGGCCGGAATTGGATATTTGCAAAAAAGATGGACATCATCGAAAATCAATGATTTTCAGTTCAATCGGGTCATATCAGGGGCTACCCGATACCCATCTCTTTCACACGTGGGTTTACCGCTGCCGCCAGGCCGTGTTTTGGCACCTGGCTGGGAGCTTGGAGTCACTGAATATAGGTGCGTGTGTCTATATATATATATATATACATGTGTGTGTGTGTTGATGTAGGTCACTGGGGTTGCAAAAAGATGGAAGAGTCACCATCAACATAGCACGTATATGTAAAATATGCATATGTTTATAGCATATGTATATGATACAAACAATATCAAGATATTATGTGTAAATATATATATATATATTACATGTTCTTCTCATATCCCACTACGTATCTCTCAGAAAACGCCCTGCTTCCCCATGAGGTGAGCACATTCCTTGGCGTTCGGCGCATGGTCTTCAATTTGTCGGACTTCTCCGGTGCAGAACGGGAGGAGGTGCACCGTGTTGCGCGCCATGTTGAGCTGAGGAGGGTTTGCCCCAGAGTTTCCCAGGGAAAGAAGTTGGCCTGTTCACCTCCAGCGGGTTTAATCGACTTTGATGTGTGGTGCCGTTCTGGTCGCTATGGGTCACAGTTTGCCAAAGAGGACCACATATCGTCTCTCGTCTTTGGGGACATATAGGGACTCTGTAAGGGCTGATTCTTGACGACGGTCCTGATTTGATGTAGTACAAACTGTAGCAACTTTGGTAATGCTGGACGGGATTGTGGGATGGCGCATGAGACATGCAAACGTCCGTGGTTGGTTGGCTGAGACTAGTTGTGGTTTCAAACGTCTAACACAAGTGTTACTTACTAGCAGAAATGCAGAAATGCTCTGCCTCTTTGGTAGTTTTCAAACGTGTGTTTCCTAGCCCCTTTTTAGGCCTTAATCTTAATAATCCGAGTTGGCTATGCTTCTCATCTCTTTTCCAGTTCGGCATGGTCAAACGAATCTCCGGGCCAGGTCAGCAAGATCCTCCACAGCCAGGGCATCTCTGTACAGGGAGGCGCCACCAGCGGGAACGTGGAAAAGTTGGGATTTCAACAGGCGCAGCCAACAGAAAGTAACTCAATGCAACCCAGTGTTCAACAGTTGGAGATTTTCGATGTATGAAAACTGCAGACTTCACTGGAGATTATTTCGAATAACAAATTTGGGAGTTTATCCACAAAACTGAGAAGGCAACAGCTTATGAACTCCTGCGCTGGGCAGGGTTTGGGTTGCAAACACAGGAGAGCCGGTAAACATAGGGATGCGACAAAACCCAATGGTAAAAATAGGGTCTTTACAGGCAACGATCGGCAGTGATTCACTCAAGCGTGAATAGCGTGAATAGCGCCAAACACAACAAGAATATTTAGATATTTCAACAAAGTGAAGTCAAGCTAGATCACTAGGCTAGATCACTAGGGGGTTTTGCTCGGAGATCCAGAGTCCAAGCCAAACAACCTGATCGGATTTGCGTCACATCTGGAAGTTTTTTTGACGGTATCAACCAGTTGTCTCCCAGCCCGTCATTTCTTCCACCGGATTCATTTGGAATTTCTGTGGGATACCACTGGATACCTAGAGAACACTGGCTCCAAAACTGCAGATTTCCTTGTTCTCCCCACACCAAAGAAAAAGCACATTTGGTGAAGAGGCCCTCTATCACCAGGTGCTACAAGCCCAATTGGAGGTCAACTTCAGGCGCGTGACATGGCGAATTTACTGTACTTCACCCCGAAATCTCGCCGTCACCAAACAGAACAGTCCTGGAAGGTGGCTTTGCCCTTTTGGGGGTTGTTCACATGCAATTTTGGGGGTTGAAATCAACGAGCCTCTTTGATATAAGAGCAGTGAAAGTTTGGGAATGATTACATAGAATGTTTGAGTGTCGTCATTCCATGCACACGAACATATTGTTTGTTTGTCTCAGAGTCTGATTGGGTATCCTTCAGAAAATTAATATGGACTCCCCAAACCACTTGGAACATGGCCACCTTGGGTCCTATCTAAAAGATCAATCAGGCAGAAGGGATGTGTTGTTTTGAATTGTTTTCATACACAATGTGCTTTGTGATATATGACACAACTAGGCACAAACTATGGATGATACTAAGACTGCAGGTTGCTGCGCAGGTCGAGCATTTCTTTCTGAAAAAGATGCTGGCGACAACAGGCAGAAACACACGCCTTCAGCATAATGGAAGCCCAAATAACCTTCCACCCAATGCCACGCGCATGTCTCAACAACACAAAAAACACCATGGCTGTTGTGTTTCTTATTTTTTTGTGGTATGTTCCTTTACAAACGCCTGTGGTGGCGTGAAGTGAGCAAAGTTGCTCCTACCCAGGGACACCCAGAAGATCGATTTCAAGCTCTAGACGTCAGGCCGTGTGGGCGCAGAGTCGGCAGTTTTTTACGAGGGCACAAACAAGGGCAACTATCACTGGGATATTAGTCGAGACAAAAACATCGTATGAACGGAATATTCTTTGAACTTGACTATCGACAAAGGGGGTTGACCAACGCACAAACAATGACACGTAGCAGCAATGGTGTCACCCTCATGCATTTGGCGACCTAAGAATGTTGTAAAAGCAGAAGGTCTCTTGCCCTGGAACGCATTGTTGCAATGGATCTAGTTGGATTGTAGCGTGTGAAGCACATCTTACTCGTTGGAGAGGAACATCTCCATGGTTTCCATAGTTTCTATAGTTTCTGCATGGAGCTTCAGGAATCAGATGAGTTGGGACGTATTGGTACCATCTCCAGTGGGCATACACACCCAACATACATACATGCATACATACAATATGTATATATATATATATATATATAGCACGAAACTAATCCAGAAGTGGGTAGATCAAATGAATCGGAACGAAATCACTGCCCTCATGGATCCCATGGTTCCTCCCTGTCCTCTCCGCCTCACCGGCGCCCAGTGAAAGCGCAAGTTCGGCAAGCCAAATTTTCTTAGCGCTGTTGGCAATGGCCGCTGGGGCGTGGGAGCCCAATGTCTAAAACGGCGCATTCATATTCAGTAGGTGAAAACGCGTTTACTTTGTATAAATTTGGAAGATATACAAGCTACAAATGAAGTTGTTGCTGGACACTGTATGGACGGTGTACTTGAATGTGCGTGGATGAACTTTGCAGTCCCTGTTTTTGGGCCTTCCCTTTTGGACGGATGCGTGTCCACAGGCTTTTGGCACAATCGGGGTTTGTTCGGCAATAAATATCAAAACTTCAAGGGTGTCATTCCCAGACCCAGAGATTGAAACCCAGCAGTCTCTGCTGTTGGGAATTTCAAGCCAATTGCCTTAGTTGTCTTTTCTGGGAATAGAAGTCTTCCAACAACTCTTTCGTGCGGTTTTTGTCTCGGACCAGTTCTTCGCCGCCGCCTAGGTAGCCATCGTGATTTGTTACTTTGGACAGGATTTAGAAGGCAACTCGCCCAGCCGTGAGGATTGGGGAAGGCTAGATGGCTACATGGCCAGCAGCCCTGTAGAATGTCTATGGACCTGCCAAAGATTCTAATAGGCTGAGCGAATTATCATCTTGCTGATGGCACATAGCAGACTGTGAACTTTATGGCCCCACGTTCAAGCAGTACATCAATGCATAGGCTACTTGAAAATATGCTTGTCCCATCATGTCTCGGGCCATACACTGTAGGTATTACTATCAGGAGTTCCGATTTTGTTCGACGTCTATGGGGTTTGGTGTTTGGGTCAAGTGAGATCAAGTGAGCATGCGCAGATGGTTATTTCACGTGTAAGGCTTTCATGCTGCGGGATGAAGCTGTCCCAGATGCGTCGAGGCAACTTTGAGGGAGCTGAAACAGAAGAGAGGTCGGGACTGCAACCAGGGTCACTCAGAGCTTCAGCAAAGGGATGGGAGGCCAATCAGGGAGCGAAGGAGCCATCCCATGACGCAAATGCAAAGGAGCATTCATTCAATTCATTCATCTAAAAAGCATTGCTAGTGGTCTAAAAGCCAAGGGTCTGTGCATATCTTGAGATTTAAAACCTGGGGTCTGTCCTAAAGCTGACCATTTGCCGTCGGTTTGGGGCATTGTTCATTGAGAGACCCTCTGAGGTGCTGAAGAACATGGAGCCAAAAAATTGCATTGTCTAGAGGAACATGTCTTTTTCCTCTTGGTTGAATGGTTTCAAGTAATTCGTATTTTTGAGGTGGATTGCTTAACCACAAGCCAGTATGAATTGGCCATGTCCGGTAGCAAACATGTAGTATAAATAGCCTTTCTGGAAACATGGGAAGTCATTCGTCAGGATTGCCCACATTGCCATCCACTGCAGCTCTGGGAAGCGCAGGGACTTTGGCAGAGAAGCACGTGCCCCCATGTTTCGCGAGCAATCTGGAGCCAGAGCCTCAAGACGGTCTCATGTCCTGTTGGGCCTGAGCTAATTCTGCGGAGAGAAAGCATTGCGTTCTTTGAAGAATGGTATTGCTGTTGCAGAGGTTGCAGGGATGGAAGTTAATGATGTGCACGTATGCGCAGCTGTCAGAAGTCAATGGTATTGAGTATCCAGGGGCATGCACAGCATAGGCATTTAAAGTGCTGGTGTCTTTAGAGGAGATATGCCGATTCAAAGCCACATATTCCAAATTCAAAAAGAAGCATAGAAAGCAGCTAATCAGACAAATGTTGCTAAATTATTTATCTGCATCAAACTTACTCTATCACATGCTTTTCTCATCCTACCTATTCAATCCATCCAATCCATCCAACCTATCTCTATCAAACAATCTCCAAACTTGTCGTCCGGAAACCCCTCTGCGTCAGACCTAGTCTCTACATATCGAAAAGCAGCACCATCAAATTGATTTCTTTCCGACTTTATCTCTGTCCAACTTATCTCCTAATTATACTTTTCTAGTCTATCCACCTTGCAAGATATGCGGTCCGTCAATTCTTTGCAGGACCCCTGGAACTTAACCTTAAAACTTACCATGGCTACGGGAAATAGCCAGGGCGAGGCAGACTTGGAGCTCGCGAAAGCACCCAGTCCACAGGAGAGAGGGGCTTGGGGGGTTTCTGAAGCTAGCAACACGGGTGATGGGATTTTTCAAATAATAAAGCAAAGAAATAAAATCCATCAAATTGGTTTGAATGCAGGCAGGCCATTGGATCTTTTTCAGGTCAAGATTGGATTTTGGGGGTGGGGAGTCTGATGATTCCTAAAGGAAGGATGCGATTGTGGTTCTGACTGAAACTGGGAAAAAGATTTTGCCAAAGTTGAGAAAGGTGCTTGGCGATGCAATGGGCATGGCATGCCCATGTTCCTTGGCAGTCAAAAGCCAAAATCCATCGAGACACTTGGTTGGCTGCTGCTTCTTGGGGTTCAGAGCTGGCCAGATTTTTTGGAGCGGGCCATAAAACCCCTCCCACCTTCAAAGGTAATTTGGCGGCATGATTGCTTGAATGTTCATCAAGAACATTCTGTATAACAGTACGTATGCCATCTCCCAGAACAACAAGCAAGTGATGCAGCTATTGTGACAGTTGTGACAATGCTGAGGGATGTTTCTGAAAAAACCACCTCCCGGGGATATGCTTGTGCTACAAGGTAAAAAAGGCAAGGCTGGGAAAAAGACATGCCCAGCTGTAGGGTCAAATGCTGGTACTTGTATCAGCTGTATTTATCCCATGGAAATACGGCGAATTGTTATGCAGCTCATGGGGCATGCTGGGGAGGAGCCAGATGAAACACAAATTGCTGCAGATGCGGCAGAATAAACCTGCAAAAGACAGGCTGAGAAATCAAAATATAAAATTGGAAATAACAACGAATTGAGTTCCTGAACTTTGAAAGAAAGTTTTTGGATGGTTTTCGCGGGTAATTTTCGGTTTTATTTTGCCGATCTTGAAAAAATAAGAAATAAATAATTCTTTACCAGTAGCACGCCACAAATCTGCACAAGGCGGTGGTGGAAGTTTTAAAGACGGCAAATTTAAAGGAGATATTGATTGCTACGAACCCGCTGATGGACCGTGAGGTAATTGAGGCTTTGGTTTTTTTGCTCGCTCTCTATCTTTCTTTTTCTCCTCATCTTTGTGGGTAAGTTGGATGTGCGTAAGTTGCGTGTGAGGGAGTTGCGTGTGAGTGAGTTGCGAATGTGCGTAAGTTGTGTGTGAGTAAGGTGTGAAGGTGTGTGTGAGGAAGTTGTGTGTGGGTAAGTTGGTGTGGTGAAGTTATGTGTGTGGGTGTAAGTTGTGTGTGTGTGTAGCCCGCTATAACATGCGGTTTGCTATGAATAAATAACAGGGAGATTAGGGACGTTTGGTCTGGCCTGATCCAACGAAGCTCTAGCTAGCCGTTAGGATATGATTGAGGGACGCCGCGATTATGTACCTGCTTTATAAATGTTGTGAACTGTTGCTTAAGCCGTTTAGGTTTTCTTAAGGCGAGGATAAAAACATCTCCTTATATATTAAATTCTGGTTGTAAATAACCTTCTTAATAATCCCGTATGGACCTTCTTAATAATATATTTACGGATTCTTACGATTTTATAAACCTTCTTTTTTCTAATTAATTTTATGCTCGTTATTATTAGCGTATATTTACTGAAGTGGCTTTGCTTTTTTATTGCTGATCCTAATTAATTATCGGGGGTAATTTTTTTAGCGTAGCCGATATAAATTGATTATTAGCTTTGTGTGGTTACTTTCGATTTATACGGGAAAATGCCCGCATATGTTTTAGGTTTCCTCGAAAGGAGCCGATGGTACGACGAAATGAGCGTAAATACCGAAATATTTGAATAAATTGGAAATAAAATTAAAAAAGGAAGGGTTTGTATTTAATTTTTACTTCTTTCCTCCTATTTTCTGGTGTAATTCTGCATTTATAGTTGGATATACCTCTTTTCTTCTCCTTGGTGGGTCTATGGATGTGGTATGTATAACTTGGGATACCTTTCTTCCTTCGTGCTCATAACTTAGGTGGATTTATTCTTTTCCGTGGTTATTTTATTTTAGTGGTTATCGCTTGGTGGGATTTCCGGGGACTTTCTCCTCCCGCTTTCCCTGCCTCCCCCTTCCTTTCTCTGATCTACTTGTTTGTTGTGTGCTCCTTCCTTGTTTTTTGCCTTTGTTGTGATGTTCTTNCTTTCTCCTCCCGCTTTCCCTGCCTCCCCCTTCCTTTCTCTGATCTACTTGTTTGTTGTGTGCTCCTTCCTTGTTTTTTGCCTTTGTTGTGATGTTCTTCGTTTTTTTTTTGCCTTTGTTGTGTGGTGCTTCTTTTTTTTGTTTTTTGTTGTGGCTGGTTATCCTAATTCTAATTCTTAAAAATAAAAAAATGATAAGTTTTTGATATGGGGATTTAGATTTATATTTTAAAAAATCCTTGAGTTACTATTTAAAATATATACTATGGAGATTTCGATGGAAATAAATATGAATCCGAATTAATAAATTTATCTATTATTTTTTTATTACGAAAATATTTTATGAATTAAAAATTTTTTGACCCATTGGTAATTGTTATAAAAGGTTTTTTTTAATAAATAAATTACTTGATTTTTTTAAATTTTGGATATTTATTTCTAGGTTTTATTGGATATTGCATTTACCAAATTATACGTATCTACCGGATGTTACAATTATTTTTCATCGTTTTCCTTTGCATGCCATTTATGGCAGTCTGCTGATTTGTTTGCAAAAACATATTCTTTGATTTCGGTAAGCAAGTGCCAGTGGCAGATTGGTGGTTCTCAGCTGCGGCCACAAGGCATGATTTTCAATGACCTCCAATTCCGTGATATGGGTGGACGCCATGCCGGACGCAATGCCCGCTGATGGATGTAATTTTTGCCTGAGNCGGCCACAAGGCATGATTTTCAATGACCTCCAATTCCGTGATATGGGTGGACGCCATGCCGGACGCAATGCCCGCTGATGGATGTAATTTTTGCCTGAGATTCTGATTTCTTTTTTCCTCGATGCCTAACAAGAAAGAAATTTATTCCGACCAGATTCAAATTCAAAGCTTCCCACCAGAAAAATCCATATTCGTTTTGCATCAATGACAAGCGTTCGATCACCTTTTTCAAGACACCACCGAATTGCAAATGGAGCTGCAAAATAAAACCGAACAGCCACACTGCAGCTTTCCCTCGGTCCTGGTTCCTCGTTGGCCAAAACGGGTGAGCAGAATACCATTGTAAAATTTGTGTTATGGTGCAATGCTTGAAAAGAAAAAGGCAAAAAGACAAATTATGGCAACTAATCAAAGATCCAGGACAAACCTGATGATGNCCATTGTAAAATTTGTGTTATGGTGCAATGCTTGAAAAGAAAAAGGCAAAAAGACAAATTATGGCAACTAATCAAAGATCCAGGACAAACCTGATGATGCTTTTTTTCATTTGGGCACCTCCGAGCATAAGCGGGTAAAAAGCGCTGTGTGTGGCTCCCNATGGCAACTAATCAAAGATCCAGGACAAACCTGATGATGCTTTTTTTCATTTGGGCACCTCCGAGCATAAGCGGGTAAAAAGCGCTGTGTGTGGCTCCCGTTCCTTTGCCATTGCTGAGAGGTCTGATGCCGTTAAAGTCGCAGGAATAAACTTTTTGGGCCAAAGTCCAGTGACTTCTGCGGGCCCAATCAACCCAGCACCGCTCTTGAACTCCTCAACGACGCCCCTGTCCTCATACTTTATGGCTTGCAGCATCTCCTCCCAGGGTAGGATCCTCTTGCCTTTCAAAACTGCAGCAACATCCGGATGCAGGGCGTCATGCAATTGTCGCTCAGATTCCTTTAGTTCAAGGGACCTTTTCAACCAGAACTTCAAGGCTTGCGCTCTGTGCTTCATCCTATCTACAGATGACATCTTCATTGCCAAATTGATACAGTCAGCCAATCGCACAGGAAGAAAGGATTCCAAGCTGGCTGGGTGCCCGGCTTGAACTGCCATGCGCATGAACTCATTGGGCTCCCAAGGCAGCCCCCAAACTTGTACATGAAAATCCACATCGTCATGCTCGTCCTTGCCCACAATTGTAAAAAAAAATTGAATTGTCATGAGAAAAAAGTTTCTTTGTTGTTGTTGTTTTTGTTGTGACGGCTCACAACAGTAGCTGCAGCCCGGGAACACACCTCCACCGGTCAAAGCTTCCAGCATGCGCAGAGCAATCCTGACATGCGCGCGCTCCCAGAAATACAGACAGAATACCAAATTTCAAAAAATTGGCCACTCAGGTGGNGGTCAAAGCTTCCAGCATGCGCAGAGCAATCCTGACATGCGCGCGCTCCCAGAAATACAGACAGAATACCAAATTTCAAAAAATTGGCCACTCAGGTGGCACTTACCGTTTCTTATTGTCAACAGAACTCTGAAATCATGTTAGCCAGACACATTTCTTCACACACACAAAGGTCACAAAGGAGTTGCATTGATTTGTGCAATCGAGGAGGTCAATGTTTAGAATCTTCAAATAGATATTGATGCGCATGACACGTACCCAGACGACCGCTGGCGACACCGGCAAAGGAAAGCTGTACAAAATATCCACTGGGTGAAGATATGAGCATTTGTACAATGGCAGGACGTGATGAGGTCAGCAGATACTACAGAGAAAAAAACAGACAAATGCCTTACGAGCTTTTCGCAGACAAACACTTTCACCCCGAAACCTTTTTTACATGCAGACCTTTTTCAACACAGACGCTTTGCTTCTTACACACAACAGCTCTGACAGTTGTATTTCAACACAAATCATTCTACACACAAGCACATGTACAAAAAGAAATTTCTCATACAAACAATAAAACACACAAATTCCATTTTTTGCACACAGACCCTTGTGCACAGAAACACATTCACAAAAAGANCACATGTACAAAAAGAAATTTCTCATACAAACAATAAAACACACAAATTCCATTTTTTGCACACAGACCCTTGTGCACAGAAACACATTCACAAAAAGAAGTTTCGCACACAGACTTTTTTACACACAGCTCCTCTGACACACAGACCCTT
>BGPT01003326.1:5544-22350 GCA_003297045.1 Symbiodinium sp. clade C Y103 | reverse complement strand
TGTTCTGTTGTGCTTCCTTTTTTTGTTGTTTGTTGTGGCTGGTTATCCTACTTCCAATTCTAAAAAAATAAATTATGATTCCTTGATATTGAGATTTAGATTTATATTTTGTTATTCTTGAATTACTGTGTAAAAAACATACCATGGAGCTTTTGGTGGAAATAAATATCAATCCGAATTCATAAATTTATCCATTGTTTTTCTTCTACGAAAAGATCTCATGAATCCAATTTTTTTTCAGCCATTTTAAATTTTTGTTAAAGGTTTTTTGCAGAATAAATTGCTTAATTTTTTTTGGGTGTTTATTTGTGGGTTTAATTGCATATTGCATTTACCAAAGTAAACGTGCCAGCTGGATGTTGCAGTTGCCTTTCCCCGTTTTCCTTTGCTTCCCATTCACGGCAGTTTGCTGATTAGTTTGCAGAAACTCATTCTTTGAGTTCGGGTAAGCAAGTGTCAGTGGCAGATTGGTGGTCACCACAAAGACAAAACCAGACAAATGCTTTACGAGCTTTTCGCACACAAACATTTTCACCCCAAAAACTTTTCTGCACGCAGACCTTCACACACAGACAAATGTAGAAAAAGAAATTTCTCATACAAACAATACAACACACCCGTGTGATGCACACAGACCCTTGTGCACAGAAACGCATTCACAAAAAGAAGTTTCGCACACAGACATGTTCACACACAGCTCCTCTGACACACAGACCCTTTTCACAAAACTTCACACACAAAGGCTGTTGCACACACACCTTTTGACACACTAACGCTTTTTACACACATGTTTTTGCACAGAAGAGTTGCAACCCTGCCACACACAATCGCTTCTACATAGTGACACATTGACCATTTTTACAAAAAGGTTTTACATACATTCCGTCTTTACAGGAAGACGCTTTTACATACAAGGACGGCCACACACAAATCCCCTCACGCAAACACCACGCTTGTACATAGAGACCATCTTGCTCATGGAGCTCCTCGCACAGTGCGTGTACATGCAGACTTTTTTTTACATAGAATGGCACTTNCACGCAAACACCACGCTTGTACATAGAGACCATCTTGCTCATGGAGCTCCTCGCACAGTGCGTGTACATGCAGACTTTTTTTTACATAGAATGGCACTTTCTTACACGCCGACTTTTTTCCCACACACACAAGGTTTTGCAAGCAGGCACTTTTTCACAGACCGTGTTCAGATGCAAGTATTTTTTTCACAGAAACGCTTTTGCACACAAAAGCTTTTTTGAAGACCGAACTTGTGTGATAGGTGCAATTGGAACTTGGCCCTGCTTTGCACTGCCCGCGGAATGAAGAAAGAAGAAAAAGAAGGAGAGAGCAAAAAAGAGAAAGAAAAAGAGCAANGATAGGTGCAATTGGAACTTGGCCCTGCTTTGCACTGCCCGCGGAATGAAGAAAGAAGAAAAAGAAGGAGAGAGCAAAAAAGAGAAAGAAAAAGAGCAACATTTCCAAGTCAATGCTTCTTCTAGCGGCCAAGGATCAAGGCCAATGGCTGAACCAATGCAACGTTGTGCATCAGACAGAATGTTGAAGGACATGTGTGTTGACGTTTTCACACGGCCTCCTGGTCTATAGATTTGTGTAATCATTTCAACCACACGACACATTTTCACACAGCTGATATTTGTGTCAACCACCAATGCATGTAAGGCAAAAGCGCATCCTTATTGCAAGTTGAAAATGATGCATGTGGTTGTGGCCCATCATTTCCTGTCAAAACAGTCATCAGATTGCGCACAGTGTTGAAAGCCCAGGCAAGCCGTCGAATCAACTCAGCCTGGTGCTGACCCATTCCCAGTCAATGGCCGCACGGACCGACCTGGTGTGTCATGAGGCTGGACATGTTTTTCACGGTGCTGAAAAAAAAATTTTTTTTCCAGTTGGGACTATTCCTCCAAAGTGTTGCAGGAAATTGTTTGAATTCTTGATATTTGATGACGGCAGCAACGCTCTTCAAAAACACAAACAAAGTGATTATCACACTGTGTTAATGGGGGACAGAACAAAAAGAATGCAAAAAGTAGGCACACTACCGAAAAAAAATAAATTTTCTTTCTTCAACCGGTTTTTGGAACATATTCTTTTTGCCGCAACAACACCATACGCCCAACACCACAAGAAGAAGAATAAGTGCAGGTTGGATTTGGAAAGTTGCAGAACAGGAACAGCAATTCCAGACAGAAAAAACAATGTGATAATCATTGTTGCGGGCAAAAGGGAGAAGCATGGGTGACATGTCTTTGTCCTTTTCACCAGCCTACAGCCCACAAAGCCGAACTACAAAACTGTGTCCACTACTTGGAGCTACTTGGAGTCTTGAGAAATCACATCAGGCAAGACGACAGGAAATCGAAAAAATCAAGCCGCATCATTGCCTGGATCATAAGACGCTGTCGGTATTTGACAAAGACCTATCTCCAACACAGCGAAGGCAAAAAAAAATCACGAGATGGCAAGGAAACAGCAGACAACCAAAAGCCGAAAAAAATCCCCAACCGGTCAGTTGCACACACGAATCACAGGCAGGCTGGTCCATTCGACTACAAGTCAAGCTGCAGAAACACAAAAAAATACTTTGGGCAGCAAAGAAACGAAAAACAAAAAAACGCTGACATTTCTCCAGCCAGAAATCACCATCAACAAGCCAGAAACCAGTACAACTCAAAACGAAGCCACAAAAACAACGCAGTTAAATCAAACACATGATGGGTCCGAAGAACAAGTGGCAACAAAAAGCGCCGAAGAGGATCAATGCATGATGAAGGCTTTGTTGTCAAGATGTTGGCACAGCAGTCAAAGATCAGCAGGAACTGAAGCACCTACTATGGTTCTTCAAAAGGACAACACATCACAAGCTCTGCAGTTAGTCCAACTCAAAAACGATCAAAAAGCCATGCGACATCGTTGCAAGCAAAGACAGCGACTGGGCTTGTGGATGTCATTCAATCCGGAAATCAACAACAAGATTTGCCAGCCAAGTGTTGGAATCATGACACACTGCGGCTCAATACCCAAGCAACGGTGGCGCTGTCAATGACCCACAAAGAATTGGGATCAATGAGCACAGAAACAAGACCAGCCCCAAAGGGATTCCCACTGGCTGGCAGGTCAACATCAGGGTCGCAGCGGAGTCATCAGCAGGCAAGAGCCTGGCCGCAAGAATTGACAGACTAAGCTGTGATTCGTCTAAGTACATACAACCCTAAGAAGGCAAGACGCCTTTTGTAACCCGAAAAAAGTTCCAACTGCAGCAAACATCGCGGACATACTCAGCATGTGTGTCACGACGAATGTGCTCTACAAGCATTTCCACAAAATGGCAGAGAGGCAGCACACCCAAAGCTTTTTGAGCAACAACCATCAATTTTCACCACAGAAAGAAAGAACCAATGGTGGGTCAACGATTTCTGCTCCCGAAGATGCCAATCAACATCACTGTCAGCAACCGCAACCCGAATGGTGCAGTAGTGAAAGCTCACGGTGCCGATGAAAATGAAGATTACTTTCTCGGCGTCAGACCAATTATCTTGTGTGTAATTTTCACCATTGAAGATTTCACGAATTTGTTTCACCTTTTTGGTGATGATCTGATGTCAACAGTTCCAGCTGGCCTCAAAGGTGGCATGCAACTGCCGGATTTTGACAAGTTGATCCTTCCAACAGATTTTGAGCATGCTCTGGCAACCCTTCTCGGCCATTTGGCTGAATTGCATGTGGTGACGCGCAGAAAGAACCCAGAAGAGAATGCAGAAAGAACGCAGAAAGGACGCAGGAGATCCGCAGAAAGAACGCAAAAGAACACAGAAAAAACGCAGAAAGAACGGGGAAAAAATAGAATGAAGAAAGAACGCAGGAAGAACACAGATGGGACGCAAAAAGAGACGCAGACAAAACGCAAAAAAACACAGAAAGGAGAAAGAAAGGCCGCAAAAAGAAACGCAGAAAGGACGCAGAAAGAACGAGAAAGGAGCCAGAAAGAGCACAGAAAGAACGCAGAAAGAACGGAGAAAGGACGCAGAAAGGACGCAGAAAGGACGCACAAACGAAGCACGAGGTAAGACGCAAAAGGACACAGAAAGGACGCAGAAAGGACGCAGAAAGAACGCAGACAGAACGCACAAAGAACGCAGAGAGAACGCAGAAAGAACGCAGAAAAAACGCAAAAAGAATCCAGAAAGGAAGTCGAAATGACGAAGAAAGGACGAAAGAACGCAGAAAGAACGCAGAAAGAACGCAGAAGAACACAGAAAGGACGCAGAAAGAAGCCAGAAAGAAGCAAGAAAACACGCAGAAAGAAAGTAGAAAGAAACAGCATGGATGCACAAAAAACACAAAAGAACGCAAAAAGACCGCAGAAAGGACGCAGAAGAGTCGCAGAAAAAACACCGAAAAAACATAGAAAGAATGGCAGGAAGAAGGGAGCAAAAGCGCGCAGTGACAGACAGAAACAACGCAGAATGAAAGGCAAAGGCACACAAAGGATGCAGACAGGACCTAGAAAGAACGCAGAAGGAATTTAGAAATAACGCAGAGAAGACACAGAAGGACGCACAACGGACGCAGAAAAAACGAAAGGAGAACACAGAAAGAACCAAGGACGCACGCAGAAAGATTTCAGAAAGATCACAGAAAAGACGCAAAACAACGAAGAGAGAACGCAGAAAGAACGCAGAAAGAATAAAGAACGCAGAAAAAACGCAGAAAGGAGGCACAAAGAACGCCAAAAAAAAAAACGCAGAAAGAATGCAGAAAGAAAAAAAAACCGAAAAAAAGGGAAGACCCGCACAAAGACCACAGAAAAATCGCAGAAAGAATGAGAAAGATGGCCAAAAGAGCGCAGCAAGAAGGCGGAATGCATGGAGAAGGGCGCAGAAAGGTCACAGACAGGACGCAGAAAAAACGCAAGAAGAACACATGCACAGAAAAAAGGCAAAAAAACCCAGGAAGGAATCAGAAGGGACGCAGAAAGAACCAACATAAAATGCAAAAAGGCGGCAGAAGCTTCTGCGTTCTTTCTGTGTTCTTTTGCGTTTTTCCTGCGTCCTTTCTGTGCCCTTTCTGGGTTTTGTCTGTGTCCTTTCTGCGTCCCCTCTGTGTTTCTTCTGTGTTATTTCTGCGTTCTTTCTGCATTTTTTACGCATGCTTGCTGCGTGCTTTCTGCGTCCTTTCTGCCTTCTGCGTCCTTTCTGGGTCTTTTCTGCGTTTTTTCAGCGTTCTTGGTGCGTCCGTTCTGCGTTTTTTCTGCGTTCTTTCTGGGGTTTTCTACCTCCTTTCTGCATTCTTTCTGCGTTTTTTCTGCGTTCTTTCTGCGGGTATTCTGTGTCCGTCCTTTCTGGGTTCTTTCTGCGTGCTTTCTTGGTTCTTGCTGGCCCGTTTCTGCGTCCTTTCTGCGTTCTTTGTGTGTCCTTTCTGTGGTCTTGCTGTGTCCTGCCTGCATCTTCTCTTAGTTCTTTCTGAACGTGTTTCTGCGTTCTCTCTGCGTTCTTTCTGCGTCCTTTTTGCAGTCTTTTCTGTCTGCGTTCCTTCTGTATTCTGTCTGCGTTCTCTCTGTGTTCTTTCAGCGTTTTTTCTGCGTTCTTTCTGCGTCCTTTCTGCGTTTTTTTTTTTGCGTCCTTTCTGCGTATTTTCTGCGTTCTTTCTGTCCTCCTTCTGCGTGTATTCTTGATTCTTTCTGCCTCTTTTTTGTGTTCTTTCTACGTCCTTTCTGTGTCCTTTCTGTGTCCTTTCTGCGTTCTTTCTGCGTTCTTTCTGTGCTCTTTCTGCGTGTATTCTTGGTTCTTTCTACATTTTTCTGCGTTCTTGCAGCGTCCTTTCTGTGACCTTTCTGCGTCCTTTCTGCTTTTTTTTCTTTTTCCGTTTTTTCTGCGTCCTTTCTGCGTTCTTTCTGCGTTTTTTCTGCGTCCTTTTTTTTTTGTCCTCTAAGTCCTTCTGTGTTCTTTCTGGGCTTTCTGTGCTCTTTCTCGCTCCTTTCTGCTCCGTCCTTTCTGCGTCTCTTCTGCGTCCTTTCTGTGTCCTTTCCGCGTCTTTTCTGCGTTCTTTCTGGGTTCTTTCTGCCTTCTCTCTGCGTTCTTTCTGCCTTCTCTCTGCGTTCTTTCTGCGTCGTTTCTGCGTCCTTTCTGCGCCCTTTCTGCGTTTTTTTCTTTTTGCATTCTTTCTGCGTTCTTTCTGCGTCTCTGCTGCGTCCTTTCTGCGTTTTTTTTCGTTCTTTCTGCGTTTTTTTTGCGCTGTTTCTGCATCCTTTCTGCGTCCTTTCTGCCTTCTTTCTGCGTTCTTTCTGGTTCCTTTCTGCGTTCTCTCTGCGTTCTTTCTGCGTTTTTTTCTGCGTCCTTCCTGCGTTCTTTCTGCGTTCTGTCTGCGTCTCATCTGCGTTCTTTCTGCCTTCTTTCTGCGTTTTTTTCCCCGTTCTTTCTGCGTCCTGTCTGCATCCTTTCTGCGTCTCTTTTGCGTTTTTTTCTGCCTTCTTTCTGCGTTTTTTCTGCGTCTTCTGTGTTCTTTCTGCCTTCTTTCTGCGTTTCTGGGTCGTTTCCGCGTCATTTCTGCCTCTTTTCTGCGTTCTTTCTGCGTTTTTTCTGCGTTCTCTCTGCGGGTCTTCTGCGTCCTTTCTACGTTCTTTCTGCGTTCTTTCTGCGTTCTTTCTGTGTTTTTTCTGCGTTCTTTCTGTGTCCTTTTTACGTTTTTTTTTCGTCTTTACTGGGTTCCTTCTGCGCTCTTTCTGGGTCCTTTCTGCGTTCTTTCTGGATCCCTTCTGCGTTCTTCTGTGTTCTTTCCTGCGTCTCTTCTGTGTTCTTTCTCCGTCCCTTCTCCGTCTCTTCCTGCTCTCTTGTCCGTTCTTGCTGCGTGTTTCTGCGTTCTTTCTGCGTTCTTTTTGCGTTTATTCCGCCTCCTTTCTGCGTCCATTCTGGGTCCTTTCCAGCGTCTCTTCCACATTTTTTCTGCATTTCTTCTGCGTCTCTTCTGCATCTCTTCCGTTCTTTCCGCGCCTCTTCTGCGTCTCCTTTGCATCTTTTTTGCGTTCTTTCTGCATGTCTTCTGCGTCTTTTTTGCGTTCTGTCTGTGTCTCTTTTGCGTCCTTTCTGCGTTCTTTCTGCGTTCTTTTGGGTTTTGTCTGCGTCCTTTCTGCATCCCTTCTGCGTTCTTTCTGCCTTCTTTCTGCGCTCTTTCTGGGTCCTTTCTGTGTTCTTTCTGCGTTCTCTGCTTTTTTTCTCCGTTTTTTTTCCTGCTTTCTGCGGGTCTTCTGCGTGCTTTCTGCGTTCTTTCTGCGTTCTCTTCTGTGTTCTTTCTGCGTTTTTTCTGCGTTCTTGCTGCGTCCTTTCTGCGTCCTTCCTGCCTTCTTTCTGCGTTCTTTCTGCGTCTCGTCTGCGTCTTTTGCGCGTCTCTTTGCAGTCTTTTTCCGTTCTTTCATCATTTTTTCTGCGTTCTTTCGGCATCTCTTCTGCGTGCTTTGTGCGTTCTTTCTGCGTTCTGTCTGCGTTCTTTCTGCGTTTTTTTCTGTGTTCTTTCTGCGTTTTTTCTGCGTTCTTTCTGCTTCTTTTCTGCTTCCTTTCTGTGTTCTTTCTGAAATCTTTCTGGGTTTTTTCTGCGTCCTTTCTGTGTCCTTTCTGGGTCCTGTCCGTGTCCTTTACTGAGATTTTTCGGTGTGTTTTCTGCGTTCTTTCTGCGTTCTTTCTGCCTTTTTTGTGCGTCCTTGCTGCGTCCTTTCTGCGTTCTTTCTGCCTCCCTTCTGAATTTTTTCTGCGTTCTTTCTGCGTCCCTTCTGCGTCCTTTCTGCGTCTCTCTGCGTTCTTTCTGCTTTCTTTCTGCGCTTTTTTGCGGTCCTTTCTGCATTGTTTCTGCGTCTCTTCTGCCTCTTTTTTGCGTTCTTTCTGCATTTGATCTGCGTTCTTTCTGCGTTTTTTTCTGCGTTCTTTCTGCGTTTTTTCTGCGTCCTTTCTTCGTCCTTTCTGCGTCCTTTCTGGGTTCTTTCTGCCTTCTTTCTGCGCTCTTCTGCCTCCTTTCTGCATTCTTTCTGCGTTTCTGCGAGGCTTCTGCGTCCTTTCTACGTTCTTTCTGCGTTCTCTCTGCGTTCTTTCTGTGTTTTTTCTGCGTTCTTTCTGTGTCCTTATTGCGTTTTTTCTGCGTTCTTTCTGCGTTTTTTTTTTGCGTTTTGTCTGCATTCTTTCCTGCGTCACTTCTGAATTCTTTCTGCGTCTCTTCTGCATCTCTTCTCCGTTCTTTCCGCGTTCCTTCTGCGTCGCATTTGCACCTTTTTTGCGTTCTTTCTGCATCTCTTCTGCGTCTCTTCTGGGTTCTTCTGCGTTCTTTCTGCTTTCTTTCTGCGTCTCTTCTGCGTTCTTTCTGCATCTCTCTGCGTCTCTTCTGCGTCTTTTCTGCATCTCTCTGCGTCTCTTCTGCGTCTTTTCTGCGTCTCTTCTGCGTTCTTTCTGCGTTCTTTCTTTGTTTATTCTGCGTTCTTTCTGCGTTCTTTCTGCGTCTGTTCTGCGTCTCTTCTGCGTTCTTTCTGCGTTCTTTCTGCGTGCTTTCGGCGTCATTTCTGAATCCTTTGTGGATCCTTTCTGCGTCCATTCTGTGTTCTTTCTGCGTCCTTGCTGCCTTCTTTCCGCGTTCTTTCTGTGGGAGGGATGGTGGGTTTTGCTCTTCTACTGCAAGTAACATTTTTTTTTCACGAACCGGTACGCACAAACATCTTTATGAGAGACTCTTTTACATGCCCCCCCTTTTACACGCAAACACCTTTACGCACAGCCGCTTTTACACACAGGTCCTTTTACACACAAACCGCTTTACAAGCAGGCACTTTTTACATACAACCGCGTGTACACACAAACCCTGTTACACACAAAAACTTTTACGCAGAGACCCTTTTACGTGCGAACGCTTTTGCACACAATCCCTTGTCCGCGCAAACCCTGTCACACACAGTGACTTTTACGAGCAGACCCTCTCACAAACAAACGTCTTCACACGGATAAACGTTTAAACGCAAAACCTTTTTAGACAGAGATCCTTTGACGCAAAGACCCTTTTACACACAAATACCTTTACAGACAAGCCCTTTCACACACAAACACCTTTACACAGAGGCCCTTTAACACACAGACCCTCATCATCCTCGCCATCTTCACCGTCCTCATCCTCATCATCTTCATCATCCGCATCATCCGCATCCTCACCCACATCATCCTCATCATCCTCATCATCCTCATCATCCTCAGCATCCTCATCACCCTCATCATCCTCATCATCCTCATCATCCTCATCATCCTCATCCTCCTCATCATCCTCATCATCCTCATCATCCTGGTCATCCTCATCATCCTCATCAGCCTCATCATCCTCATCCTAATATCCGCATCCTCATCTGCATCCTCATCATCCCCATCCTCATCCCCCCCACAAACGTCGTTACACAGGGGCCCTTTTACACACACGCGCACACACGCGCCCTTTTACACAGAAACGCTTTTAATGTGAACGAGTTGCTCCAGCACTTAAAAACCAATATTTCACCTCAGTTTGTGTCGGTCGAGCATCATGTCGTACGAAAGGGTTGCTCCAGCACAAGATAATTCACAATTTTACCTCCATTTTTGATGCTCGAACCTCATTTCGCGCGAAAGGGTTTCTCCGTCACAAGTAAAATCGCAATTTTACCCCAGCTTTGGAAGGCCGAACCTCATTTCGTGCGGGAAAGGTTGCTCCGGCACAAGTAAAACTGCAATTACACTTCAAGTTTTTCCCAATCGAACCTAATTTCGTGCGAAAGGCTTGCCGCCAACAACTTGAAATCACAATTTTACCTCAGCTTTGGAAGGCCGAACCTCATTTCGTGCGGGAAAGGTTGCTCCGGCACAAGTAAAACTGCAATTACACTTCAAGTTTTCCCCAATCGAACCTAATTTCGTGCGAAAGGCTTGCCGCCAACAACTTGAAATCACAATTTCACCTCAGTTTTGGACGATCGTCCCTCATTTTGTGCGGGAAGGGTTGCTCCAGGACACGTGAAATCGCAATTCTGCGTCAGTTTTTGACGATCGAACCGCAATTCGTGCGAGAGGGCCGACGCTTCGTGACGCCTCGTCGGCACAGCCCGCGGCCTGAAGAGAGAAATAAAAAGAACGAGAGAGAAAAAGGGGCGGGAGAGAGACAGGAGAGAGAGAGGGAGAGAGAGAGAGGGAGAGAGAGAGAGAGAAAGAGAATGGGAAGATGTGAAGATGTGAGGATGTGAAGATGTGAAGATGTGAAGATGTGAAGATGTGAGGATGCGAAGATGTGAGGATGCGGGGATGCGAAGATGTGAGGACATGAAAATGTGAAGATTCATGACAGACCAAACTTTTAGAAGAACCTTTCGCTCAGACGCTCCCGGGAATAAAAACTGCATTGTTAGAACTTTGAACGCAAAGCTGCGCAAACAATGCGCAGACCTTGTAAACATAGCGGATTGGCCCTGTTGGATCAACAGAATTTTGGGTCATCATTTAGACATGAGCAAACAAGATTGCTCATGGAATTACAGTGAGCGTCAGACCGACAAATTCTGGTCCACGAATTAGAAACGCCAACGTGTCCGCAACTTTCCTGAAACAATACGCGCACACAAGATAGATTGTTCCTGCTCACCCGCCCCGCCATTCAGGCATGGTCCCACCGCCCTGCCCGTACTAGCAGTGGCACAAATATACTGCTTTTTTTCCGCTCGCGTGGCAAAAAATGCACTGCGCCGACCCCCTTCAAATGAACCCGGAAACAAACCACAAACAAAACGAATGCAAAAAAACGCGCAAGCACGCAAATAATCGGCAAAAGCGCGCTTTTTCTGTACCTTTTTCTTTTGGGCGGACATGGACGTAATTCGGCCAAAAGTTTTGCTTGGCTGGCCAACCAAAGCTTTCATTGCACAATAGGCGCGACACAGAGGGTAAACAAAACGCTTGTATACTCTCGAATTGGGACTCGGATTGCATTCATCTCCCATTGTCCCACAATGCATCCATCATTGCTACCTGTGAGACGCTATGATATGGCCTTTTGAGCCCGTGTTCACTGGTGCAAGGACGTGGTGTGGCAAAACCCGTTCCTTTTTGTTTCCGTTCGTTCCGCTTTGGAGGGCACGTGCAAAACGGCCCAAACATACAATAGTCCAAAAAAAAATTGAACTTTTGATGGTCCAGGTGCATTCTTTCTGCGTCTGCGTTTTTTCTGCGTTCTTTCTGCCTCTCTTCTGCGTTCTTTCTGCGTCTCTTCTGCGTTCTTTCTGCGTCCTTTCTGCGTAATTTCTGTGTTCTTTCTGCGTTCTTTCTGCTTTCTTTCTGCTGTCTTTCTGCGTTTCTTCTGCGTTCTCGCTGCATTCTTTCTGATTAACTCTGCGTTCTTTCTGTGTTTTTTCTTTGTTCTTTAGCGTTCTTTCTGCATCTCTTCTGCGTTCTCTTCTGCGTTCTTTCTGCGTCTCTTCTGCGTTCTTTCTGCGTCTCTTCTGCATCTCTTATGCATCTCTTCTGTGCTTTTTCTGTGTCTCTTCTGCGCCTCTTCTGCATTCTCTTCTGCGTCTCTTCTGCCTTCTTTCTGTGTTCTTTCTGCGTTCTTGCTGCGTTCTTTCTGCGTTCTTTCTGTGTCTCTTCTGCGTCCTTTCTGCGTCCTTTCTGCGTCTCTTCTGCGTCCTTTCTGCGTCTTTTCTGCGTCCTGTCTCCGTCCTTTCTGCGTCCTTTCTTTGTGCTTTCTCCCTTCTTTGTGCATTCTTTCTGCGTTCTTTCTGCCTTCTTTCTGCTTCCTTTTTGCGGTCTTGCTGCGTTCTTTCTGCGTTCTTTCTGCTTCTTTTCTGCAGTCTTATTGCATTCTTTTTGCACTCTTTCTGCCTTTTTTCAGCATTACTTCTGAATTTTTTCCGCGTTCTTTGCATGTTTTTGCTCCGTCTTTTCTGCGTTCTTTCTGCCTCCTTTCTGCGCTCTTTTTGGGTCCTTTCTGCATTCTTTCTGCGTTCAATCTGCATTCTTTCTGCGTCCTTTCTGCGTCTTTTCTGCGTTCTTCTGCGTTCTTTCTGCCTTCTTTCTGCGTTCTTCCTGCGTGCTTTCCGCTTTCTTTCTGCCTCCTTTCTACGTTTTCTCTATGTTCTTTCTGCGTGTTTTCTGCATTCTTCTGCGTTCTTATTGCTTTCTTTCTGCGTTCTTCCTGCGTGTTTTCCGCGTTCTTTCTGCGTCCTTTCTGCGTGCTTTCTGCGTTCTTTCTGCGGCCTTTGTGCCTTCTTTCTTGGTTTTTTGCGGTCTTTCTGAATTTTTTCTGTGTTGTTTCTGCGTGCTTTCTGTGTCCTTTCTGTCTCCTTTCTGTGTCCTTTCTGCGTTCTTTCTGCGTTCTTTCTGCGTCCCTTCTGCCTTCTTTCTGTGTTCTTTCTGCGTCTCTTCTGCGTTCTTTATGTGTCTCTTCTGCGTCTCTTGTGGGTTTCTTGTGCGTTGTTTCTGCGTGTTTCTGCGTCCTTTCTACGTTCTTTCTCCGCTCTTCGGGGTCTTTTCTGCATTCTTTCTGAATCTCTTCTGGGTTCTCTCCTGCATTCTTTCTGCGTCTCTTCTGCGTTATTTCTGCGTCTCTTCTGCATCTCTTCTCCGTTATTTCCGCGCCTCTTCTGCGCCTCATTTGGCCATTTTTTCTGCGTTCTTTCTGCCTTTTTTCTGCGTCTCTTCTGGGTCTCTTCTGCGTTCTTTTTGCGTTGTTTCTGTGTTCTTTCTGTGTCTTTTCTGGCTCTCTTCTGCGTCTCTTCTTTGTTCTTTTTTTGCGTTCTTTCTAAATTCCTCCTGCGTTTCCCTGCGTCTCTTCTGCATTCTTTCTGCGTCTCTTCTGCCTTTCTTCTGCATCTCTTCGGCATGCTTTCTGCGTCCTTTCTGCATCTTTTCCGCGCCTCTTTTGCATTTCTGCGTCTCTTCTGCGTTCTTTCTGCGTCTCCTTTGCCCATCTTCTGCATCTCTTCTGCGGTCTTTCTGCATTTCTTCTGCGTCTCTTCTGCGTCTCTTCTGCGTTCTTTCTGCATCCCTTCTGCGTCTCTTCTGCTTTCTTTCCGCGTCTCTTCTGCAGGCTTTTGTGTCCCTTCTGCGTTCTTTCTGCGTCTCTTCTGCGTTCTTTCTGCGCCTCTTCTGCGTCTCTTCTGCATCTCTTCTGTGTTCTTTCTGCGTTTCTTCTGCGGCTCTTCTGCGGCCCTTCTGGGTCTCTTCCGCGTCTCTTCTGCAGTCTTGCTGCATCGCTTCTGCTTTCTTTTTGCGCTTCTTCTACGTTCTTTCTGCGTCTTTTCTGCGTCTCTTCTGCGTCCCTTCCGCGCCTGATCTGCGTTCTTTCTGCGTCTNCTTCTGCTTTCTTTTTGCGCTTCTTCTACGTTCTTTCTGCGTCTTTTCTGCGTCTCTTCTGCGTCCCTTCCGCGCCTGATCTGCGTTCTTTCTGCGTCTCTTCTGCATCCCTTCTGTGTTCTTTCTGCGTCTCTTCTGCATTCTTTCTGCGTCTCTTCTGCGTCCTTCTGCGTCTTTTCTGTGTCTCTTCTGCTTTCTTTTCACTTCTGCTTTTTTCTCTTCTGCGTCTCTTCCGCATCTTCTTCTGTGTCTCTTCTGCCTCTCTTCTGCGGTCTTTCGGCGTTCTTTCTGCTTTCTTTCTGCGTNCTGCTTTTTTCTCTTCTGCGTCTCTTCCGCATCTTCTTCTGTGTCTCTTCTGCCTCTCTTCTGCGGTCTTTCGGCGTTCTTTCTGCTTTCTTTCTGCGTTCTTACTGCGTTGTGTCTGCGCCCGTTCTGCGTTGTTTCTGTGTCTCTTCTGCGTCTCTTCTGCCTCTCTTCTGCGTTCTTTCTGCGTCTCTTCTGCGTCCTTTCTGCGTCTCTTCTGCTTTCTTTTCTCTTCTGCGTTCTTTCTGCGTTTCTTTTGCGGCTCTTCTGCGTTCTTTCTGCCTTCTTTCTGCTTTCTTTCTGCGTCCTTTCTGCGTCCTTTTTCTGTCCTTTTTGCGTTCTTTCTGCATCTCTTCTGGGTATTCTCTGCGTCTCTTTTGCCTCTTTTCTAAATTCTTTCCGCGTCTCTTTTGGTACCCTTCTGCATTCTCTCAGCGCCTTTTCCGCGTTCTTTCTGGGTCTTTTCTGCGTTTCTTCTGCGTCTCTTCTGCCTTCTGTCTGCGTTCTTCCTGCAGTCTTTCTGCGTCTCTTCTGTGTTCTTTCTGCGTTCTCTACATTCTTTCAGCGTTCTTTCTGCGTCTCTTCTGCGCCCTTGCTGCGTCCTTTCTCCCTTCTTTCTGCAATCTTTCTGCCCTCTTCCTGGGTTCCTTCTGCGTCTCTCCTGCGTCTCTTCTGCCTCTATTGTGCGTCTCTTCTGCGTCTCTTCTGGGTCTCTTCGGCGTCTCTTCTGTGTCTCTTCTTCTTTCTTTTCCTTTCTGTGTTCTTTTTGCGTTTCTTGTGCATCTCTTCTGCGTTCTTTCTACTTTCTTTCTGCGTCCTTCCTGCCTTTCTTCTGCGGCTCTTCTGCGGCTCTTCTGCGGCTCTTCTGCGTCTCTTCTCTTTTTTTTTTGCGCCCTTTCTGCGTCTCTTTCTGCGTTCTTTCTGTGTCTCTTCTGCGTCTCTTCTGCGTCTTTTTTGGATCTCTTCTGCGTTCTTTCTGCGTCTCTACCGCGGCTCTTCTGTGTTTTTCTGCGTCCCTTCTGCATTCTTTCTGCATCTCTTCTGCTTTCTTTCTGCGTCGCTTCTGTGTTCTTTCTGCTTCTCTTCTGCGTCTCTTCTGCGTTTTTTCTGCGTCTCTTCTGCGTCTCTTCTGCATCTCGTCTGCTTTCTTTTTTTTCTTCGTTCTTTCTGTGTTCTTTCTGCGCTCTTCCTGCGGTTTTTCAGCGTTCTTTCTGCGTCTCTTCTGCGTCTCTTCTAGTTTCTTTTCTCTGCTGCTTTTTTTTTCTCTTCTGCGTTCTTTCTGCGTCTCTTCTTCGTTTCTTTTGCGTTCTTTCTGCCTTTCTTCTGCATCTCTTCTGCGTTCTTTCTGCTTTCTTTCCCCTTTCTTTCTGCGTCCTTTCTGCGTCCTTTCTCCGTTCTTTCTGCGTTCCTTCTGCGCTCTTCCTGCGTTGTTTCTGCGTCTCTTCTGGGTCTCTTCTGCGTTTTTTTCTCGTTTCTTCTGGGTCTCTTTTGCGCTTCTTCTGGGTTGTTTCCGGTCTCTTTTGCGTCTCTTCTGCGTTCTGTCTCCGTTCTTCCTGCGTTATTTCTGCGTTCTTTCTCTTGTCTTTCTGCGTTCTTTCTGCGTCTCTCCTGCGTCCTTTCTGTGTTCTTTTTGTGTCCCTTCTGCGTCTCTTCTGCTTTCCTTTCTCTTATGCGTTCTTTCTGCGTCTATTTCTGCGTTCTTTCTGCGTCTCTTCTGCGTCTCTTCTGCCTCTTCTCTGCATCCTTTCTGCGTCTATTCTGGGTCTCTTCTGCGTTCTGTCCCCGTCTCTTCTGAGTCTCTTCTGCGCCTCGTCTGCGTTCTTTCTGCATCCCTTCTGCGTTCTCTTCTGCGTTCTTTCTGCATCTCTTCTGCGTTCTTTCTGCATCTCTTCTGGCCTCTTCTGCGTTCTTTCTGTGTCTCTTCTGCGTCAATTCTGCGTCTTTTTTGCGTTCTTTCTGCGTTTCTTCTGCGTCTCTTTCGCCTGCTTTCTGTGTCTCTTCTGCGTCAATCCTGTGTTCTTTCTGCGTCTTTTCTGCGTCTTTTCTGCGTCTCTTCTGCGTCTCTTCTGCATCTCTTCTGCGTCCCTTCGGCGTTTCTTCTGCATCTCTTCTGCCTTCTTTCTGCGTCTCTTCTGCGCCTCTTCTGTGTCTCTTCTGCGTTCTTTCTGCGTGGGTTCTGTGTCTTTTCTGCGTCTCTTTTGCATCTCTTCTGCGTTTTTTCGGCGTCTCTTCTGCGTCTTTTCTGCATCTTTTCTGTGTCTCTTCTGGGCCTTTCTGCGTCTCTTCTGCGTTCTTTCTGCGTCTCTTCCGCCTTCTTTCTGCGTCTCTTCTGCATTCTTTCTGCATTGCGTCTCTTCTGCGTCTCTTCTGTGTTCCTTCTGCAGCTGTTCTGCATCCTTTCTGCATCTCTTTGCGGCTCTTCTGCGTCTCTCCTGCGTCTCTTCTGCGTCTCTTCTGCATTCTTTCTGCGTCTCTTCTGCGTCCTTTGTTCGTCTCTTCTGCGTCCTTTCTGCGTCTCTCCTGCTTTCTTTTCTCTTCTGCGTGCTTTCTGCGTCTCTTCTGCGTCTCTGCTGCGTCCTTTCTGGGTCTCTTCTGTGTTCCTTTCTCTTATGCGTTCTTTCTGCGCCTCTTCTGTGTCTCTTCTGCGTTCCTTCTGTGGCTGTTCTGGGTCTCTTCTGCCTTCTTTCTGCGGTGTTTCTGCGTTCTTTCTGGTCTTTTCTGCCTGTGTTTGTCTGCGTCCTTTCAGCGTCCTTTCTGCGTCTCTTCTGCGTCTCTACTGCGTTATTTCTGCGTCTCTTCCGTGTTCTTTCCGCGTTGTTTCTATGTCTCTTCTGCGTCTCTTCTGCCTCTCTTCTGCGTTCTTTCTGCGCCTCTTCTGCGTCTCTTCTGCATCTCTTCTGTGTTCTTTCTGCATTTCTTCTGCGGCTCTTCTGCGGCTCTTCTGGGTCTCTTCCGCGTCTCTTCTGCGTCCTTTCTGCGTCTCTTGTGTCTTTATTTCTGCAGTCTTTCTGTATTTCTTCCGCATCTCTTCTGCAGTCTTGCTGCATCTCTTCTGCTTTCTTTTTGCGCTTCTTCTACGTTCTTTCTGCGTCTTTTCTGCGTCTCTTCTGCGTCCCTTCCGCGCCTGATCTGCGTTCTTTCTGCGTCT
>BGPT01003325.1:3241-44263 GCA_003297045.1 Symbiodinium sp. clade C Y103 | reverse complement strand
TGTTAATGTGGTGAATTGTTAATGTGGTGAAATGTTAATGTGGTGAAAAGTTAATGTGGTGAATTGTTAATGTGGTGACATGTTAATGTGGTGAAATGTTAATGTGGTGAATTGTTAATGTGGTGAAAGGTTAATGTGGTGAAGTGTTAATGTGATGAATTGTTAATGTGGTGAATTGTTAATGTGGTGAATTGTTAATGTGGTGAAATGTTAATGTGGTGAAGTGTTAATGTGGTGAAATGTTAATGTGGTGAAAAGTTAATGTGGTG
This sequence comes from Symbiodinium sp. clade C Y103, assembly GCA_003297045.1. Classification (NCBI taxonomy): domain Eukaryota; class Dinophyceae; order Suessiales; family Symbiodiniaceae; genus Cladocopium; species Cladocopium sp. clade C. The sequence continues at coordinate 43,994 of BGPT01003325.1, read as the reverse complement.
AATTGTTAATGTGGTGACATGTTAATGTGGTGAATTGTTAATGTGGTGAAATGTTAATGTGGTGAAAAGTTAATGTGGTGAATTGTTAATGTGGTGACATGTTAATGTGGTGAATTGTTAATGTGGTGAATTGTTAATGTGGTGAAAGGTTAATGTGGTGAAGTGTTAATGTTGTGAAATGTTAATGTGGTGAATTGTTAATGTGGTGAATTGTTAATGTGGTGAAATGTTAATGTGGTGAAGTGTTAATGTGGTGAATTGTTAATGTGGTGAAGTGTTAATGTGGTGAATGATTACTGTGGTGAATCGCAGGTGCCCACTTGACANAATTGTTAATGTGGTGAATTGTTAATGTGGTGAATTGTTAATGTGGTGAATTGTTAATGTAGTGAATTGTTAATGTGGTGAATTGTTAATGTGGTGAATGATTACTGTGGTGAATCGCAGGTGCCCACTTGACACAATGATCTTTGGACTACTAGAATAAAAACCATCCGTAACTCGGAGTTNGGTGAATCGCAGGTGCCCACTTGACACAATGATCTTTGGACTACTAGAATAAAAACCATCCGTAACTCGGAGTTTCTCTATGAAACTTCCTCTGATTATTGGGATTTAACCAGCAACATAGGACTGGATCTATGGCACGGGAAATTTCGCCACGAAGGGGATGGGTTTGGAGTTGCTGGTGGGTCATCTCTGGTTCTAGGGAAGTAGCTGGTTCTAGTTCATGAGTCTACCAACTGCGGTTGGGATCATGAGGAATCCCCCTGCAAGGTGGAATGAGGAAGGCCTGGACTTCGGTCGTGACAAGGCCTTCAGCACTTTTGATTTCAGCAGCTTAGATGCTTCGGCCTTGAATACCATGGGTGACTGGCTGGCTTCAGCCATTTTTTTTCCCCAAAGAAATGGGGGAGGCTGGGATATCCAAAATCCACCAAATCTGGTTGAGGACTTCCCCATTGGACAACGCCACCTTTGCTTGATTCTTAATCTTGCCTTGGTGATCCCTCTAATGGACCCCCATACTTTCTGACCTTTGATGCCTCAACCATCCAGGTGACATTTTTCAAGCTCTGGGCATTGGCAAAGTTGCTTCCAATGGTCAGGTGGAGGTATTACCCCAAGGATATTTGGGCTTACAAAGGGTCTACTCCTACTATGTGCCCACCTCCTATGCTCCGCTGTTGTCGCACTTCCACCATGTCTTGTTCGAAGACGCCTCCTGGGGCTTCAATAGAGATGCGGAGGATGAAGATGATGAGATTCACGTGGACAGAACGCTGAACGTGGTGGGGAGTGGGGCGCAACATGGCACCTTGTTCAAGGACCAGGGTTTTCATGATTTCCATCCAAGGGCCCAAGGGTGAAATGGAAGATCTGTGGCTGGAAATGAAAATGCCTAGATGGTTTCGGAGAGATTTAATTTTGAGGGTGATGTTGGAGCAAATCCAAAGTAGCCTCCAGGAAACAAAACTTGAAATGGAAACATCCAATGTCTTTAATGAGTAAACAAGACAAATCATCTACTCCATTGCCAGGTCTAAGAATGAGATGGTATCCTCCAGCTGTCCAGGATTTGCTGCAGCACGTCCATCAAGTTTTTGCCAACGACAACTTCGAGGAGCAGCCGCAGTTTGTGATTGATACGGGCTGTGGTGATGGTCATTTGCTTCAGTGCATCTATGAACACGTGAAGAACCACACCCCGCGCGGCAAGGTGCATCCCCTGAAAAATTGGGGGGCAATGGGTGGACCCAAGCAATCAGATGGTTTCCCTGACTAAAAATCGAAGCTGGGGTGGAAGGTGTTATTAAATCTTGGGATTCGTGCTGGTGACTAAATTGTAGGTGGCTAAGCATTGTAGTTCATTGATGTTCCTTGGATCATGGGGATTGGAAACACTTTTTCATGTTTGGCGATGTTCTCCGGTGTGGTTGAGTGATGTTTCAGGCATTCCAATACCACCGTCGCGTGTATCATCACCCGTTCTCTGATTCACCGATGCACTCATCGTTCCCAGAATTGATTCAGCAAGGAGTTAGAGGACACCCCAGATGTGTTTTTTTTACATCTATGATCTACTGTACATCAATCAACGGTTCAACAAGACCATGGCCATGATTTCTGTCCATATGTTTCTGCCGTCTCCCCAGGTCATAGCCCCAAAATTGGTTTTTCATAATTGAAGGGGACAGCCTGGGTTTCGTGTTGAGTTGCCCAAGCCAGTCCATTTCCATCCGTTGCACCTAGGATCATGAGCGCCTATGGACGAACCCCTGTCAAATCTCTGGGGGTTGAACTTGACACCAACTAGTTCTAGTCGTTCCTCCATGTGACAAGGTGAGGCGCCCCCCCAGTCATAAGTTGGTTTATAAACCCATTAACTATAGTTGTATTCCCCCATAAACCCTAGAATTCACCAAGTCATAAGGCAACTTAGCTATTGTTTCGGCGCCTCACATTTTATTCACCAACCAGGCCATTGCCAGGTCTTAGATTCCCATCCCCTCACCATGGTGGGCGTGGACTTCAACGAGAAGGCGCGCATCGCCACGGCCTGCAACTTGGACGCCCAGCAGGTGCCGCACCGCGTGGTGAGCGGCGACATTGGGAAGCCCAGTGCTATCATGGCGCAGCTGAAGAGGAAGAAGGTGAATACCAAGAAGGCGTTGCATGTGCGAAACTTGGAGGAAAAAACCTATGGGTGAAGTCGGTGAAGTGATGTGGAAAACGAGATGGACAGACATACTGTTGGGAAAATGGTGGCATGCGTGAAACTTGGGAGACGGCAAGCTGGTCATTGGATTGATTAATGATATGGAAAACGTGTAGATATGGAAAGATGTACTGTAAGGGAAAATGGTGATGATGGTGATGATGGTGATGATGGTGATGATGGTGATGATGGTGATGATGGTGATGATGGTGATGGTGATGATGATAATGATGATGGTGATGATGGTGATGATGATGATGATGATGATGATGATGAGGATAATGACGGAATTTGGCAGAAAAAAATGTGTCAACCAAAATAATAAACCCTACTTCATTAGCATGGGGAACCCAAAGAAAGTATCAAACAATGACACATAGCTGTTTGAAATGGCACTTCATGTTGTTTATCCATGTTTATCTCCTGTGCAAGCATGATTCAAGATTGGGTTGCAGGATGTTGCCTCGAGAATGGTTTTGTTGCACAAGGCCACAAGGCGGATTATTTGAAAACTATATGAAACTATCAACAACCATATTTTGCAATGGTCAAGTTATCCAAACTTACAATGTTTGAAGGCTCAAAGAATGCCTAAATCCGGGGTCCCCCTGGGTAAGTTTTGACCCCTATCGATGAACGCTGGTGATGAAGGTCAAATAAGTATACGCTGAAAATCAATTGTTTTTCTATATATTGAATGATATTGAATAGAAAACTTTAGGGGATGACATTTCTTACAACAAAATCTAGAATATAGAGATGCATAGATTAATCCTGCAAAAGGCCTGATTCCTGCCAAAAGTATCCCAAACTTGAAGGTTTTAATTTGGGTGCCACAGGATCGTTTCTGGACCACGACCGGCCCTACATTCCGGCCAAGACACCAATAGATCCAGACTCCTCCCTGGCAGCCTTTGTTCGAAGTCAGCTGGCAGATTTTGTGCACTTGGACAAGGAGCTGCTCAACACATGGTGGGTTTGGGACCAGAAAATGCTGGCATTCCCAATGGATGGCCCATTTTGGTGGGGAAAATGATGAACCATCAAATTTTGGGGTACCCCATTTTCAGACAAGCCTAGTTTGTTTATCACTGGAATCTTTGAGGGACGAGACATTTGGAAAGGTAGAGAGGTTGGGGTTGAAGTGAAGGAGGTGGTCAATGTGTGACTTGATGGAATCTTTTTCTCAAACTCAACTCATTGTACAGTTTTTTTGGCATTTCTTTGCGAACACAAGGTGTAACGAACTTACCAAACAGTCAGGAACCTGAAAACTTAAAAAACCAACATGTGTTTCACATCAGGATATCCTACCCATCCTCCGCATCCTCCGGGAGTTGTCAACAGCTACCAGGAGGGGACGCCTATTGGACCGCTGGAGCTCTTCGCCTCCCTGGTTGAACACATGGCCCGCTGGGCTGAAGCTTTGGAGGATTCCTTTGGGCTCTGTATGTTGGAGGCAGCAGCTGGGGCAGCTGGGATCTGGGAAACTTGAGCCATATGGGTTACCATTCGATACCCATAAAATTGTCACTTTTAGTAAAGGAAAAGGATTATCATCATTTTTTTTTGCAGAATGTTTTTAGACTGGCCTCACGATAGATGTTGGTTTGGCTAGGAATCAGCCCAAAAATTAGGCCCAGGTTGGACATGGGGAAGATCAAGCTTGACATTCAAAGATTTGGTGCTTCGAGAACTATTGAGATAGTTTGGGATTGAGACCAATATTGAACATTATTGAGCTCATTTGGAGCTGAAAAGAACCATCATTGACCGGCGGTTTCAATTTTCTTGTCTATTTTCACGCATAGAAATGGAATGATGATCCCCAATGACAACATTCAACCCATTATGAATTTCTCGTTGCTGGTATCAACGATTTCCCCCATGGCAATGGGTGGCTCCAAACCATCAGATCAACAAACGCCGGTGGAGGTGATGCAACTGGATCTTCCCACCACCCGGCGATTCATGAACGACTGTGCCTGCGGCAGAAACGGCCATGGCTTGCGAAGCAAAATTTGGGGTACCAAGGGACATGCAAAAGGCTGGTCATATTTTGGTTGAAAGATGTTGAAAGTTTCAAACCATCCTCAAACTCTGCAATTTTGGGGGGTGACTCATCCTTGGGGCCATAACCAAATGACAAAGATGTGGCCCTTTTTGCCGCACCCAAGACCCAAGCGCCCAAAACACATGCGACTTGTGTGTCCATTGGTTGCATAGCCGGCAAGGCAAATCATGGCAAATCCCAAGGTGAGCTGTTTCAAGCCCAGTGCTCAGTGCTGCCTCCAAGGTGTGTCGTTCCATTTTGACATCGTGCAAAGTCTCTCCAGGCGCTGTGTTTCGCTGCTGTTCTGGGGTTGGATGAAGGCATGTTGGTCAATCCGTCAGAGGTGTCCTATTGATGCACAAAGTTATGTCATGAATGAAAGTCCAGGAAAATTTCATTACCCTCTGATAATTAAACGTAGCTATTGAAAATGGTCATTTATAGCGGATTTTCCCATTAAAAATTGTGATTTCCCAGAGTTATTATGTAGTTCACCAGAGGGTAATCATCACTATCATCATGAATATCATGATGATCACGCAACTGGGAGCTGATCGAAGTTTTGGCCCACACAAAATCGCCAGGCAATACATGGTTTCAGCCGTGTCTTTTGCAATGAGCTGTGCAATGGCTGGTCTTTTTCCAACCGATTGCAGATCAGTTCAAACTTATCCTGAGACTGGAGGTGGCTGGTCTTTGATTATTCACAAGTCGCAAACTTTGGTGGGTTGACATCAACGAAAGAGGGGACCCAACAACATCGTCCACCGCGACAGTGATAGGGAAAGCACTGGGGTGCAATTTTTGGGAGAGACCAAGGCGTTTCTCGCAGGGTCACACTAAACCCCGTTTGGATCGGATTGTTCAAGAGTGCGTTGCTATGTTTTTGACTGGATATATCCCTATATTCACCCATCGAGCAAGTGGTCAGATCCCCATATTCTTAGGCAGATGCAATCCTATCCACCATTTCTAGAGCTTCAAATCCACAGATTCAAGGGGTAGATGTTAACCCATTGCACCATCTACCCTTCGAATTCGGAGATTACTCTATTTCATGCCTTTAGGTGTGCCCGCCTCCTCACCCCTTCACCATTTGCTGAAATCCACGCGGTTTTGTGGCGCCAACATCACCCAAAATCCCATGTGAGATCATTTCCCCCATTGCTGGCTACAAAATGGGGTGCCCATCCCCCACATTTCTGGAGGTTGCCCATGTTTGACCTTCTCTGAATCCCTATCATTCAATCTCTATGATTCTATCGTGTTTTTCAACCCATGTGGTGAACCATCCCCATCTGCTTGGTTCTTATTTGTCATTCCTCAAATCGAAGCAATTCCCGTTCATCCTCATTTTCCCATATTTTGCCCAGTAGATCAATTCCCCCTCTAATAAGGACCACCAAAAGTGAGATGTATAGTCTGTATTTTCTGGAAACTTGACATGGAAGGCCGAAGATCATCTTGCTTGGCCCCCATTTTCCTGGGGGTTCCATCCCTATGTATACTGCATCCATTATCCTATATCATGTTTCCCATATTTTCCCCATCCATGACCATTTTCCTACCATTTCCCCATCATTTTCCCCCCAAAAAACATCAATCTCCTCATGTTTTGCTGGAGGTTACTGTCGCATGATGAACCAGCACCTGGTTCGCAAAGCCTTCCGCCTCCGCCTGGCAGAGCTGTCAGATCTGCCGGCGCTGCTGGAGCTGGAAAGGAAGGCCTGGCAGCAGCTGGGTGCATCGGAGGAGGCGCCAGTGCTGATGGGGGTGGGGTTGGGCCTGTAGAATTCTGATGCGTTGATCTTATTGAACCAGCTGTAAATGGTGTTCTTTCTTGGGCATTGGGATGTTTTAGGGAAACTATATGGGAAACTATGGGAAACTATGGGAGGCTGTGTTGGATGGATGTTGTTTCGGAACGTTGGATGGACGTTGGATGGACGGGGCCAGGTGTTGCGCCGGCGCCTGGAGACGTCCCGCGGGGGAAACTTGCTGCTGGAGCTGGATGGACAGGTGGCTGCGGTGCTGTACACCCAGCGGATTCGGAGCGTGGAGGATGTGGCGTCGCAGAAGCTCGGAGTTGATGGGATTTGATGATCCTTTGTTTGTGAAATCATGGGAATTTTGAGCTGAATCCATGTTTGGGAATATCTGACATATCTCTGGGAACTTAAAATGAATGGATTCTCAAGATTTAAATCTCATGTTTGGGGCTGAACATGTACCAAAGATGGGCCCAAAATTGCCAAAGATGTGAGGGTCAAGACCATCGTTTTTTGAACAGTTTCTATTTTAAAACTGTGAAGCATCTAAACAACACTGGGTACCCAAGTTTGAACCATATTATTCAGACGAATCGCATAGAACCTATGAATCATACACTAAATGCGAAACGCTTTCTCCACTATGGGTTGGGAAAGTTGAAGGAATCCAATTGATCATATGGTTGATGCTCCAGTTGACCTGCTTGGCTGAGACATCTTGAGAGAACCAAACAGCTTGGAGGATCAGCCTGGGCCTTCAATTCCTGCATTTTCAACTCCCTCATTGTCAAATTCCTTTTAAAAATACATTTGAATGGATGCAAATGGTTGCTTAATGAGCACCCGTTTACCATATTTACCATCATAGCATATTTTGGTTCAGTTATATGTGTGATACATTTAATTATATCCCATTACATCCCCATCATGGTTGTCCTTGTCAAACACCACCATTTTTGCTGGTTAGTTTTTTTTTGGGTTAGTTGTATCCCGCTTAAACCATGTTAACCCCGGATTATCCCAAAAGATTGTGCTTAAACCTCCCAATTTGGAGGCTCCCATTGTTTTACACACATCCTTTTTGTGTTGATAAAATCCGACCAAGAAGTCAATGTTTTTTTCCTGATAACCCACTATATCAATACTATATATTCCCATGATGGTTCTTAAATACAACCCATTTTGTCTTAACTACAATATGCTATGAATTCGCCGGTTCATGGGGATGGTGTATGTACAACCAAAATTTCTATCACTATTGTTAATTATGGTCAATCATATCTACAGTGTACAGATTATGTATCACCACTACATTTTTAATCTATAATTACCATACTATATGTTGTGATTATGAACATATTAACATCATGGGAGTGTATGTCATCATAGTAATTATCTTGATAGTGATAGTATTCCAATAGTAATCAGCAATATCACTATTATACTTATCACTATAATTATACCATTATAATATGATCACTGTAATGATACCATTATGTTATCACTGTAATTCTCAGTATAATTGTATATTATACCTATACTACCAGAAAATCACCATTCTTCCCAAGTCCCAGGAAATTCATGGCCATCTCCGACTCCAACGACCCTCACGGCCGCATCCTGCAGCTCATCGCCCTCAGCAGCGACCCGCAAAGCGCGCTGCAGGGCCTGGGGGCCGAGCTCCGTGGCGCGGCGGTCGTTGGCCACACACGGGTGAAACGTGGGGATTTCAGCACGGTTGACCCGTAAATCTCGAAATGTCCAAGGATTTCACATCTGGGGGTTTCCTAAAATGGTGGTACCCAAAAATGGATGGTTTATAATGGAAAATCCTATTAAAATGGATGATTTGGGAGTACCCCTATTTTAGGAAACCTCCATCTAAACAGGGTGATTTTCATGGGGATTTCTCTAGATTTCACCAGTATGGCGATGGACTAGCACTTGGAATATATTGTGTTTTGGAAAATGGTTGCAGCGGACACTCACTTAGAACGTAAAGTAACGCAATCGACCCCAAGACGAAAAGACGTTCTCAATCTACCAAAAGATGCCAAAAGTAAAAAGAACGTTGATGTTCTAAGTGCAGCACATTGAACGTGGCACCAAGCCGGGTGGGGACGTTCTAAGTGTGCGATTTGTTCAAAGTGAAAGTCCGTCGTTATGGAAATGACGCTTTTACCCAGAACATCATGGAGATTTCACCCGAGAGTGGAGACGTATGCAACAAAGATGAGAATAACCACCATGAGAAACCATCATACAATTTTGAAGCGTCCGTTTTTTGGATGCCTTTCTTTGAACCAAAACCATTTGTCAATTTGTTTGATGTTCTGTGTTTTTTTGGAGGGAACAGGCGCGTTTGAAGTTTTCTGGATACTATTCATCCATTCATCCGAAGTTCCAGATTTTAATTTTCTAAGGTCGTTGGTTTACATTTCTGCATGTGTGTGGAGATTATGTGATGATATGTTTCCGTTGAGAAGTCAAGTCACCCAGGATCCTTCGCATTGCTCTTGGCCAAACTGGACCCCAGTATTGATCTGGTCGTTGGCGTGACGCGATGCTCGGAGTTTGAGGGACCTGATCTGGCCAAGTATGTGGCTGACCATCAAGCTGGTGGTCAAACAGAGACTTCGGCGAATTCATTTCAGTGGTAAACCCAATAATAAAACCATCCCCAATAGAGATTTATGAAATTGAATGATATGCCCCTAGAAATGGTATTATGCAAAATGACCCTCAATCGATGGAACAGTGCCTGGGTACAAATTGTTCACTGAGAAAATCATCTATACATATATAGATTTCTAATAGGTGATTTTCAATCAAGCAAATTTCTCTAGAGTACCGGAGCCTTTGAAATCAAGCAACTTGTTTGGGAAGGTGAGTTGGATGGTGCTGTTGGAATCTGTTTCATCCATTGGGAACTAATCCTCGTAATCTGGTACCCCGAAAAAAAGCACCAAATATGATCGGTTGGCAATGCCCCATGTTGGATTTATGTTAGAGTGGAGTATTCGTTTGTACCAGTGCAAGCCCATCGAAATGAGATCGCCCATCAACTCATTGTGCACGTCTCCATCGTACCTGAGATCATGATTTCAATCTCCCACCGGTTTTGCAACCACCAACTTATCTTCCATCGGATTCCATCGTATCTTTCATATTTTGAGGGCTGCAACTGCCAACCGGTAGAGTGTAGCCTGAGTGTAGCCAAATACGCACTTCAAATCGCTTCATGCTCTGAGTCAGCATCACCTTCATCACACATTAGCTGATTTGATCAGAGCGCTCCCGTGAGTTTGGCTCGATCATTCTACAAAACTGTGAGAGAGAAATTGTCGCTGCCGGTTGTTGCTTTGATGCTGCAAGTCTACGTAGCGCTGCCAAGCGGAAAGCGGAAACGCTTTTCCATTGCTGAGTCCTCCAAAGTTGGGGACTTGAGGCTTCTTGAAGCTTGTCACTGCAGACGGACATGTCTTGGCTGATCTGAACCAGTCCCTGCAAGCTGCAGGGCTTCAAGAGGGAGATCACCTGACAGCTGTTGTGCAACAAGCAAAGATGGCAGCAACAGCAGGAGCTTTTGCCATGTGGTGCTGTGGAGGTGACAAAACCGTAACCTGGGGTGATCCAGATGATTCAGATGATGGTGGTGACAGCTCTGCGCTCCAGGATCAGCTTAGGAATGTGCAGCAGGTTCAGGCCACACTATCTGCCTTTGCTGCGATCCTGGCAGATGGCTCGGTCGTTACGTGCGGCAGGCCATATGCTGCTGGTGACAGCTCTGCGGTCCAGGATCAGCTTAGGAATGTGCAGCAGGTTCAGGCCACATGGGATGCCTTTGCTGCCATCCTGGCAGATGGCTCGGTCGTTACGTGGGGCGATCCAGAAAATGGGGGTGATTGCTCTACAGTCCAAGATCAACTTAGGAATGTGCAGCAGGTTCAGGCCACAGGAAAAGCATTTGCTGCCATCCTGGCAGATGGCTCGGCCGTTGCTTGGGGCAATCCACATGCTGGTGGTGACAGCTCCGCAGTTCAGGATCAGCTCAAGAATGNCTGGCAGATGGCTCGGCCGTTGCTTGGGGCAATCCACATGCTGGTGGTGACAGCTCCGCAGTTCAGGATCAGCTCAAGAATGTGCAGCATGTTCAGGCCGCATGGTCTGCCTTTGCTGCGATTCTGGCAGATGGCTCGGTCGTTACTTGGGGCGATCCAGAAAATGGGGGTGACAGCTCTGCGGTCCAGGATCAGCCTAGGAATGTGCAGCAGGTTCAGGCCACATGGGGTGCCTTTGCTGCGATCCTGGCAGATGGCTCGGTCGTTACGTGGGGCGATCCCTGGCAGATGGCTCGGCCGTTGCTTGGGGCAATCCACATGCTGGTGGTGACAGCTCCGCAGTTCAGGATCAGCTCAAGAATGTGCAGCATGTTCAGGCCACACGCGAAGCATTTGCTGCCATCCTGGCAGATGGCTCGGCCGTTGTTTGGGGCAATCCACATGCTGGTGGTGACAGCTCTGCGGTCCAGGATCAGCTTCGGAATGTGCAGCAGATTCAGGCCACATGGTCTGCCTTTGCTGCGATTCTGGCAGATGGGGCTGTCGTTACGTGGGGTAATCCAGGATATGGTGGTGACAGCTCTGCGGTCCAGGATCAGCTTAGGAATGTGCAGCAGGTTCAGGCGACAGGGTCTGCCTTTGCTGCGATCCTGGCAGATGGCTCGGTCGTTGCTTGGGGCAATCCACGTGCTGGTGGTGACTGCTCTACAGCACAAGATCAAATCGCACATTTGTAGCGAATTCATTCTCGAGCGTGATCAACTTCCACCATGGCTCCAGTTGACGATGGACTTTTGTCACAGCCTTGAATTGTGGTTGGCAAGCAGGATTGCAATGTATATAGAAGGTTCTGCCCGCTGCAAAAAAAGTTCATGCCAGTTGCCCTTTCATTGTTTGCAAGTACGGATGAATAGAAAGAACATGAAAGAACCTACCAATCCGCGATGAACTATGTTATCATCAACTCAATCCGCCATCTATACCTATCCCGACTCCCGACTAATTAATTCCTAGTATCCTCCATATGGAGACTGAGAGAGAATAATCGCAGTTCCTCAATGGCCTCGTCATGGGGCCTCAAAACTAGGGCCATTGATGTTTCCGTGTCCCGTGTTCCCACACCCCTCCAAATGGTATTGTCCCCCATCCATCCTTCCCACCCGACTGGTTGGATAATGGTAGCTTTGATTCAGGATGTTTTCAGGATGGTTTCAGAGGTTTTTGAGATGCTTGAAGTAATGGTTTTTGTGCCACTGCCATATGATTTGATAGGGGAGGTGGACTGAACTAGTGTTCATGCTCTGGAAAAAATGCAGCTTTCACCCCTTTGCTTAAATGGCTTTAATGTCCAACCTGATTTCGCCCTTTCACGATCGAGTTTGGTAACAAGGAATCCCCCTGGTGCTGTATAGATTCTTTCCCTCGATTTGGACGCGCCTCATGATGGATGGTAGCACACCCAAGAATCAAGCTGGAAAGTCATTCTCCTCTTGGCAAATCTCGCCACTTTGGAGGTTTAGACCTATTCTTGGTTGATCTTGGTGGCTTGTAACCATGAATCCATATATGAATCCCCATGTCTAATCAGATCTATGGGGTACTAAATGCTTCAGTTCCATTCTTTGGTTGGTCAATGTTGATCAATGTGGGTCACCCAGCCTTTTCTTGTTGAGCAAATTCCCCGTCGAAGTTTACCAGCAACAAGGACAAGACCTTGTCATTTCACACCGGATATGGCGCGGAGATTCTTCGCTTGGTCCCTGACTTCCGACCTGAAGACGTGCAAAATCAGGGGACAGGGGTTCTCATCCAGTACCGTGGCGCTCAATTCATTGAAGATATTGACACAAAAATTGAATCAATAAGTTGACTTAACTTAGTCAATTGCCGTACTTCATTAGAAGTCATTGTAATAATAACTAATGATTGAATTGTGTAAACGTGTTCCTCTTTCTTTGCATGACCATTCTTAATTAGTGACAACAAGGATTGCAACTTAAGGTCTGAAATTCCAACAGCCGGATGACGCCCACGAATTCCTGCGACCATCTTGTTTGACTTGACCTTATACAAGTCTGAACATCTTTCCACTATGGTATGTTCCATCCTTGACATATAATCAATCAAATGGCACACATCTTCCCATCATAACATATCCATCTTATTCTTGCTGTATCATCAATCAACAAAATCTAGATAAGTTGAAGTAACAATTCCAAAGTTATACAATAATGTTATATAAAGATATCTAAAGTTATAACATGTTAGTTATAGTCATCTTCCCATTATTACATTCTCCGCAAGGTATATCCATCCCACGTCTGAGGTACGACATCAAGAGCTGGACTCCGCTTCTACCAGACACCACCGGCACCACCGGCACCACGGATCCCGCGCAGCTCTCCGCGGCGAAGGGTTCCCACGGAGCCTCGACAGGTGCACTGCAGGCGTTGCGGGAGGTGCTACAGGAGATGCAGCACCACTTGGAGGAGGAGAAGTTGGAGCTGGGATTTTTCGTGTCACTTGGGCAGATGGGAAAATCAACTGACATGGTGGTTTTAGATGGTTTATAGCTGGGAAAATCTCGTATCAATGGGGGATTTTCCATTTCCACGTTTGACTATTGGAAGGTACCAGGCTGAAACATATGAAGGTTGAATTTTGGATATATGTATATATATATATATATATTTGTTTAATGTTGTTCATTTTTTTTTGTGTTATTTTTATGGGGTTCTTGATGAACTCCAGACAGGGATGTGAACAAAATAGTTGGGCGCCTGGACTGGAATCTTCCCGATGTTTCTGGTTTTAGCCCAGCCCAGACATAGGGGATCTAATCACCACTCAACGGGACGAATTGCAACATATGTGATGACAATAATAGTAATGATGATAAGATAATAATAGTAACAATGATAATGGTAACAGATATAAAGTGGTGGGTACTTTGATATCTTTGATTTTGTTTGGTGATTTTGTGATTTTCCCCGAAACTGGGACGCTGGTCAGCGACAAAAACTCTTCGGTCAACAGACATCTAAAACGAAGGGTGGAACCAGGACTTTTGGTTGGTGAATTGAAGTCTGATTTCATGTTATGGTACCCACAAAGATCGCAAAGTGTTTCCAGGATAGTATGGATGATGCTATAAAAACCTCATAGTTCTAGGTTTCCAACTTCTCTATCTTTTTGGGGTTTGCTATATTCTCTATATTTCTATATTTCAATTTGAATTTGCATCCCTAAATTCCCATACCTACTGAGGGTTGAAGCTGCCAGGTTGGGATTGGATTCCCTGGAGCTCACACGCGTGCGCAACAGGACGGGCCCTATCCTGGGGATGGAACATCCCATGACTCAGCCCTCCACTAAAGCAACAGTTGGACCCTGAAATGGCCAGTTTTCAGTGGAAACTGATCTTCCCAAGTCCCAAAAAGGGCAGGGTCTATGTTGATTTACTGGAGGGCAAATGTTCTACATTGAGACACGCAATGGATTGCCACAGGTTGGCTAGCCTCGAGCCACACCAGAATCATTCAAGCACCAGCAGCACCAAGCACTAGCCTTCACAACCTGGGTTCGTGTGAGAACAGAAAGTACCAGTACCCCTAAATCCACTGGTTCATCATCATTTTACCTATTATACATGGCCACAATTTAGGGGTAGATGTCCATGTTCAGACGGTCCCACCATACATAATTGTTGGTCATATCCCAATAAATCCCAATCAGATCTCATTGAATCCAATGAAACCCAAGGGTTTATTCCTCATTTTCAGACACAAGACGACACAAGTCATCCCCAAACATCCTCAGCCGCCGCCAGGATGAGCGAATGGGCTGGGCGGCAGCTGCCAGCCACATTCCTATTCGATTTCCCCAGCGTGTCGGAGGCTGCTGCAGAGCTGGAGAGGATGCGAGGGACAGTCAGCCAGCCTCGCAGTGCGTTGCTTGGCGGGTCTCGCAGAGAAATGGGTCACGGGACGGGTCAAAGAAACAGGGAGATCTGGGACCTTCGCAAAGCATGAAGCCATGCTGATACTTCACTTATTTGTGGCTGAAAAGCTGAAACAACACAATGTCTTGAGGTTGCACAAGGGATCCGTGATGGTGTTGGGGCTTGAAACGTTTTGGTTTGGACGTTTTGACCCAAACTTCGTCTCCGGTCATAGATTGATTCAGCAAAAACAGAGTGCTGTAGGGCAGAAGTCCAGACCCCTTGGGAGACGGAACCAGAATGGACCAGGTAATGCGCATAGCGTTGGTATTGGCACCCCAGAGTTCTTCTGGAAATGAACCGTGTTCGACTGGATTTGGGGATCCCCACTCTGTAGTCCCATGCCCAGTCAGGCTGGAAGCGATCAAAGAGATCTTCCTTGACCTCAAATGCCCTTTATCCGAGGAGACGGTTGAGAAGAGGGTCAATCACCATCGGGACCATGGGATTGCAGGGTTGGTTTGTTGGTGATGAATTCAGGCTAGCTCGAATTCTTGGTTTGTATAGCATCGTCCGTTGTTGAGACTATGATTGCTCTTTGATACATCCACATGGTTTGCTCGATCCCCAATTTTACTGTTGGTTCAGCATCATTACCCTCTGGTAAACTAACATAGCTATGGAAAATCACCATTTTCAATGGGAAAATCCACTGTAAATGGTCATTTTCAATAGCTATGTTAGTTCACTGGAGGGTAAACATCTTCATTTCTCGTTTTTTTTGAAGCCACTTCTCTGTTGGTGAACTCCACCATCCGCGAGGAGCAGTCGCTGCAAGGTTTTTTGCAGCTGGGTATCGACTCCCTGGAACTGGTGCGGGTGAAGAACAGGTCGGGGCCATCCGATGCCATCCTGGTGGTTCTGGGGCAAAAATCAGCTAATTTGGAAGGTTGAGAAATGTGGCAAAAGGATGTAAAAGGCAGGAACGAGAATAATGAGCCATATCCCTAGTTTTGGCAGTTGGGAGTTGGTTTATTGTTATCTTTATTTGTCGCGTTGCGGCTCTGCTTGTTTCTTTCTTGATGCGTTGAATCTATGTGCACCTTGTTTGGGGAAGGCCCAGTAGCGAGTGAGTCCACGCATTGCTTAGTGCTTTGACATCAATTTAGCAAGTGGCAAACACCATTTGTCCGTGGAATCACAAGTGACCGCATTTGTCATGCTCCGAACCAAGATCCCTCGTGTTTTTACATGGTTTCAGAGTCCTTCCAACCGCCGGTGGATCTTGATTTGGATTCCCCTTGTTGAAAGGCTGAGCAAATGGTTGGGCTACGATTTGCCCGCCACCTTTCTATTGGACTTCCCCTCCGTGGCGGACCTCGCGGCCGAACTCGACCGCCGCGCGAGGGCGGGGTCGGCGACCAACGGGGCAACCAACGGGGCAACCAACGGGGCAACCAACGGGGCAACCAACGGGGCAACCAACGGGGCAACCAACGGGGCAACCAACGGGGCAACCAACGGAGGCTACCACGGCACCAAGGGAAAGGAGGAGGTGAAGTTGGTGGTGGAGAAAGAGTTGCTGATTCAGGTGGGCATGCCATGGACTTGCCATTTTTTTCATACTGGAATTACTGTGGGGATCCGGCTGAGAATGTGTAGTAGTTTCATCACCAGCATCTTTTTGCCCCTGTTCCTACATGGGGAATCTTCCCAAGCATGGCGACTATGCAACCAAATTCAGGTGCAGCAGAAATTGAAGGAGAAATATTCCTCAGCACAAAATCAGCGCAAGATCAGTGGCATCATGGAAAAGTCATCCGCATCAAAGAGTTCGTACGTGAAAGCCTTGGAACCTCTGCGGATGGAAGTGGAGGCTGATGGGTCGGTGAGATAGCGATGTGTTGGGATTTGATTTGGGATAGCCTCTGGGAATCAAGGATGGGCATGAAACATCTGCCAAAAACGGAGAGGAAAATCATCTAGAAATGGGGGACTTTGGCCTTGCCATGTTTGGAGACCGGAGGGTACTGTATGTATACGCACTTCTGGAAACCGCATGCATGAGATTGACGGAGAAACGGGGAATGGGGTCTGGAAGTGTTTTGGTCCTTTGCACGGCCCGCAACCATTTTCTCTTGTCCCTGTCAGGGTTCGGTACTTTTCAGCCTTGGAATCATAGACGACTTACAGCCCAAGAGTGTGGAAGCTGGCCGCAAAGATGTAGAAAAGAGCCTAAAGAAACTCCGATCACTTCCAGAAGTCTCCGAGTGCGAGCAGGACAGAGAGAGCTGTGATTTGCCCTAACAGTGTAAGCATGTGTAAGATGATTACGTTACAGGGTTGAGTCAGGTCTCGTTTGTCTTTGATGGCGATAATACGAGCAGTGGCACTGAAAAAATAGGTGTCTTAGTGCGTGCACTATGGTTGAAACTAAGGTTTAGGCACCCGGGATCATGCACGGAGATGCTTAACAACGGTGCCAGTTTTCTGGCAGAATGAGCAAAGATCGGCCGTGAAAATGATTACGAGACCAAAATTACAATCACCCCATAGTTGCATCCCTTCCTCCCAACTATCTCCGTCCGCTCCTTTCGTCATGGGCAGGAAGTTTTGAAGGTGCTTAACCTGCAGGAAGCCACATGAAGTCAATTTATCGTTTATGCACCATCAGTTGATGGATGGCCCAAAGTTTATGGCCAAAAAGTCAACTGCTTGGTGGTTTTGAAATCGAAGAAATCTTGGATTTCGCGCTTTTTCATCCTCAAATTTGGGATGATTAAGTTGAGATTTTGAAGCCTTGAGGGCGAAAAATGGCCCAACAATTGGGATGGAGATCAGTTTTGCCCACCGCAAGAGCCCAAAGAGACGGCTGAGCGACGACCCAAGGGTTTTTTTCCAGAGCTTCCAGCCGAGCGACCACCCAAGTGCGGGGGTAAAGAAAAATCCAACGAGCCATGGGGTAAGATCGACTGGTGAAGGGTGTTCAACGTGGGAATCTTGCATGATTTTGAGCTGCAAACTTGAGCGAAAGAAACAGGGGATAAGACGAACTCCGGGGTAAACCGATTGGATCTAATAGTATCAACTATATAGCTCATTTTGGGATGCTCGTCGAGTGGAGATGATGAGTATGCGGAGTATCAAAGTATTTGATCCAGTATATAGTACTGATGGATCAAGAAGAATTTCAGACAAACAGCTTGCAGATGTGCGATCCGACTTTTCGGGGAACCGGACCCAATTTGGAGCCGTGGCCAGAGAAGGCAACTTGATGTCGCCTTGACCCCTTGTTCCACAAGACATTGCTGTTCAGTTCTTCAATGCCAAAACGGAATGGCAATATGCCACAATTAACATCAATTAACAACTGATCCATACTGTATGTTTTAAGCTCCACTGAGTATGGTTTCATTCAGGGCGCCAGTACTTGCAAGCAACATCAACAACTCTACTACTTGACCATCTTGAACTGAAAGGAAGATATCCCGTGGCTGTTGAGGAGCTGTTTGCCGCAGACGCGGCGTGGTATTCTGATCATGACATTGGAAAATGATGCGGCATACTCAGATGGTAAGACGTTGTAAGTTTTGCTATCAGTACTTGACACAGTACTAGAAGTCACTAGAACTATGTTGCCTCACAGCAGTGACTTGAATTTTTTGCAACCAGCTACTTGGTAGGCTCCACAAAAACTGGCAGTTATCCAACGTATCTATAACTCGATCATATCAATTCAATTTATACCCATGGTTCCAGACTGAGGCTTGGAATTAACAGGAGAAACTGGTAATTCCTGGCTTAGCCATACCTCCTAGCAATTTCAAGTTCTCAACTAAAACTTCCCCGATGGAGTTGCGATGAATTTCGCCCATGGAGCGAGTCGATGGAGTAGAGACCTTCGAAAGCGCCAACATGAGTGCGGAAGCTGAGGGATTTTGCCTCCAATCGAAGCTGGGTAAACCATGGTAAACCTTAGTTTAAGTCCATTGGGTGTTGTTTCTTTTAACTATATCAACATGAGATTATGCTACAACTGATCCAAACTTTGTCTAGGGCATCTATGGTTGACCATGCCCAACACCTGGCCGCGGGGCAAGTTCGAGCCAGGCTTTGACCTGTGCGGAAAACCATCACGGAAACAAGGACTCCCTTGTTGACTTGTTGTACAGATGCATTTGTTTCCGTGCTTCTCATTGCATTTTGAACCGCTCAGCCAAGAATTTTGCGCGATCTAAGAACCATGTGGAATTTCTTAAGCCTGTACTTGTGGCGACCAAGAGCTACAGAGTTCTAATGATATTCATTGATATCTGTTTTGGACAGTTGGCATGCAGCATAATGCATTTGATTCGTTGGAGCAAGTTTTGACATCCATCTGGACTGGGGTATATTCTAAGTGCTTCCAAAACAAGTCACGTCCCAGAGGGGAAAAATATGGAACAATGACAGTTGAAAGAAAATAAATCCATCACAAATCACAACCCATCTATAATTGTAGAATTCTTTATATCCCTATTTGGAGGTTTCCTAAAATAGGGGTACCCCCAAATCATCAATTTTAATAGGAGTTTCCATTATAAACCATCCATTTTTGGGTACCTCCATTTTAGGCAACCCCCATTGAATCACCACTATATCGCATATGGACGGCTTTCCCTTCCAATTTCTGGAAACCCACCAAGGTCAAGACAACACACAGGTGCACCAGGAGAGCTGAATTGGCAGGTGTTGGGAAGATGAGAGAAGAATAGGAGACCTCAAAATCACTGGACATGGTTGGGGGTTATGTCGGTTATGTAAGTGGTGAGAAAATTATGATAGACCAGTAGGTTTGACTGGATTGAATGGGATTTAATGGGGTATAGTTGGGATGTGATGGGATCTAACCAACTATAACGTGATATGGGCCTGTCTGAAAACAAGGGGATACATTTCAAATGGCAATGTGAACATAGGAAAAGTCGCGATGATGAAGCATGGGATTCTTGTGTAAACGATTTTCAGACAAAACATGACCAAACCCATATCATAATTGGTACAGGTCACTTCACCCAACTCAAAACTGAATGGGAAAGACATTGAAGAGATGTGTTACCAAGTTGCAGCTACCCAGTTTTCTTTTTCGGGTGTTTATCAGCAACCTAAATGACACTTGATATAGGATGATTCGATTGGAATGTGGAAAACTAAAGGCTGAAATGGAAGAGGCAATGGAAGAGACCTAAACTTTCTAATTTCAGAGGTCACAGCTTGGGGTCCCTCTTGGGTTCAGATGGGTCTGAATTTGATTTTCACCAGTAAAACTTCAGGAGTCTTGGTACAGCTCACACAGTTGGGTCACGTGGTCCGGGCCTTGTTTGCTGTTCTGATATTTTTGGTCAAGCTTCCAGGACCCATGACCAACATGTTTTTTGAAGTGTGTAGATTTGAATGCGCTCTGGTAATTTGACGCAGCGAACTGGAAAATGGCAATAGGTAAATCAATCATCATAAATCAGCTATAAATGAGCAATTTTCCGTAGCTATGTCAAATAACCAGAGGATAGATTTGATGAGCATTCTGGAAATGTGTGCCTTTTCCAACTCTGAAGTCGCTGCTTTGCATTTGATATTTGAGCGATGCGTGTTTGTCTCAAAATGGGGATGTCACCCGAAAATTGCCATTCTAAATTTACCCTCTGGTTATTTAACATAGCCATGGAATAGCTGGCTAATTTTGGATGACTTTCCCATTAAAACCTCCATTTATAGGGGATTTTCCATGGCTATGTATGTTAAATAACCAGAGGGTAATAGGTGAAACGACCCATGGCATTTCGCAATTTTGGGACAGTCCCATCGCCCAGGAAAGAGTGGGAAGACAAGTCAACCTGGAAAGACGACTGGCAGGACCAGTTCGGGTGCGGGAGAAACCTTGGGTAGTTTACAGAACTTTTTACAGAGCAAGGGGAGGGAACCAAGTCTTGGGTTGAGTGGAATGCCAGGATTCCCCTGTGAAGATGATCACGAACTGGAGTAGTTATTCCCACAGGCCCCAAAGCACCAGTTAAGTGTCGAAGAAAATGAGCTAAGGATTGTCATCCAGTTGGTAATGATATGTAATGATGAAAGCCGTCCCAGCTCTTGCCTAGCAGCATGGTTTCCCACAGCATCAAACTTTGCAGGAGCCTCCGAACCAAACCTGGGAGGCTGCTGATTCTGAAAGAACCTGCACGCACTGCACCCGTTTAAATTCAGACTGTTTTCTACTTGGATGACTTAGCAATTTGTTTACAACCAAGACAACAACCGGAAAAAAACACAGAGAACTTCTTAACCAAGATTACTAGCACCAAGCCATGGCTAAAGGGTGGGAGCTTCCATCATGAATTTTACCCTGAAACCGCCTGGATGTGACATCCGGCATCCGGGGTCCATGTTCAATGTGTAGTTGCGATCTCCTATCCCATCAGAATGCCATTAGATGTTTAGCATTCGACATGTCAGATTTTTGCCCAACAATCTCTGTGCAGGTATCAAACTAATGGGGCACCCAAGTTTCGTCCCGGTTGAAACCCGCTTGATGTTTGAAGCAAAGCTGCAAGGTTTTTGCAGACCTGGGTTTGAACCACTTACTCAACGATGCCAAGGTCGTTGAGGGCTTCCATGGTCGAGATTTGTTGGATTACCTTGAAATTTGGAATCTCAACACGGATGTGGTCTACCATCATTGCAACCCTCTTAAGGTTGCCGTTTTAAGCTTGAGACAAACCCATTTGTTGGATTCTATGTCCAAGATGTGGACCCCAAAATGAATTAGCTGATGGTGTATATGTCCCCCATTGCAAGCTGATGGGCCTTATAAGATGTCATGTGCAAGATGGAAAGGTATCTGAGGCATCATAGCTGGGATCTACCTGTTTCCAACATTTTTCGGAGTTTTCTGAGTGGAATTCCAGAATGTATTGGCCCATACCGTGTCGACTCTAGACCTCCTTCCTTGCTGCTTCTACTCCTAAAGGCATCGTATCACTTTGATCATCCCAGTCACCACTTCCCTCATTTTACATCTCTTGTGGGACAATACCACCAGAATCCCACTCGTTTCTTTAATCGTTTCAAAGTAAATACATTTCATATATATCATAAATCAGTGATATATTCACTATTGATGGTTTTCATAATGTTTCAACTATAGTTTCTATGTTTTCATTGTTTTCCCACTTGGGATGAGCCCATAAATTGGACTTCTCCATCTCTGTTGGCACCATGACTTACATATGGGAGTTTCCAGAAATGGGGGTTCCCCCAAGTCATCCATGTTTCATAGGATTTTACCATTATAATCCATTATAAACCATCCAGCTATTGGGGTATCCCGCTGACTTTGGACACCTCCATATTCCCAGCAGTTGGTCATTGTTGGTCACTAAGAAATGCTCATCAAACATGTCTTAACCCATCATTACTCCCTTTTACCGCCAATGTTTGGCGGTTTCCATATTTTCTGATCTTTTCTCATGTATTTTCCCCTGTTTTTGCCTTAAAAACTTCCATTTCCCAGCCACGAGGCCACCAAGCAGGGCCGTAGGGTGATCTCTGGGGTCCCAAAAAAACGCTCCGCGAGGAGCTGAAACGAGTTCTGAGCTGTGCTGGCGAGTCCAAAGAGATTCTGGAGGTGCCTGGTGGTGACCCAGAAGGATGGGACATGATATATATTTTAGATATTTTCCGAAGAATTGTTCATTATTTATAGAGTTAATGTATAGTAATGTAATGTATTCAGATATTATACACATATACGTGTATATATATATAGATATTTCTACATACATATCAGATCATATCACAAGCATATTGCAGAGATGAGGGCATCGCATAAATTTGCCCAAGCCGAGATGTCAAACTGACGCCATTGCTACGATTTCAAGGCGGCGGGCTTCGGGGATGTCTTTGACCATCCGTCCAAAAAACAGGACGGCGTGGGCTGGTGGAAGCCTGGTTGCTTCTGTCAATTGTTTGTTATTGAACATAGCCAATAATAATGGTGATATGTGCCAATACATATCATTGATTGGCCATCATTAGCCAATAATTAGCCATAATTATCTAACTATTGAAAATCAAAATAATGGCCAATCAATGTTTGATAGTAGGCTAGTTGCTGATTCTCACGTTTCATTCCACAAAAAATGGGCGGTGCCCCCCCCACAATGCCACTTGGTATATTTCGGGGTCATTCTTTGACCCAGTTTTTCATGGGATAGTAAAAAAGGCGCGGAAATCCAATGAGTATGATGGATCCCAATTAGAGTTTGTAATTATGATTGATCATACGGAACATCATCCCATTGTTGTAAAAAACTAATATATCCCAATTGATTTGAAGAAACTATTTGTTAATAATGATATAGCAATAATGATATGATAATCATGATTTTGTGTGGGACATGATTATCATATGTTCATATACTGTGCCATAAATAGGATAAGCATATATCATACCATTATAATATGATAGAATATTTGGTATATGATATAATAATTATCATATTATTTGCTTCATATGGGTTGAAGTTGTTGAAACTCCAACCAGATCAGGAAAATTCGGCATGCGAGGATGTGCCATTCTGCCCTGAAATCGCCATAAGCTGGTACAGCATATTCGAGATTTATGAACCAGGTGCATAAGATAATTGGAAATCGGGTGTATAAACCAGCACTAAACCAGCTATAAATGGATAACGTCTCCATATTTTTCACATTTTCCGACTCAACATAGGGTTTTTTCCCCGTTGCCACCATGGGGATTCCCAGAGGGTGGCTACTGAGTCCACAGGAGCTGAGGTTGCAGCTGGATCTGCTGAAAAGGTGGGACACCCAGTTGCTAACTTTGTTTATGTTCAAAGTCATGGGTCCCGAAAGCCGAAAACTGCTGGATTCTTTCCTGATGATGTCAATATTTGCTGAAAGTTGAGCTGAGGATTAGCATGTCAACTGTCGAGAGGATTATACGCCTTGCAAACAAATCTACATTGCGAAATTTAGAATCCCCAAGTATCCCCAAGTGACATTTTCAGGGCCCCAAACGATCTACTTCTGTTCCTTGCTTAGCTTCAGCCACGGCTTGAGAAGATCATTGACCCCTCAAAATGTTGTCTGGTTTGGTATCAAGAAGCATGAAAAAGAACATACTACGGTATATTTACTACCCTTCTGCAGTGATGGATCTTCTTGCATGTTGAAATAGATGGAGCCCCCAAACCTCTACTGACATCATCTTACATTGCCTCCAGTGAGTTCTATCAATCAAAAAATCCATGCGGTGGGTAGTCAGTTCACCTCTTGAACGGATATGGGTCAAAAGCCCAGTACCTTGGTTTTCGCACCAAGATAGCTGGTGTATCCAACTGTTCGTTTCCAAATGCCGGTTCCGCCCAGCTGCTGCGCACAGGGTGCAGGAGCTTTTCCGAAAGCACGACGTGGGCGCAATGATCAAGGAGCGATGGAACAAGACGAAAAGAGGCGATGGCGTGGTTTCAGGAATGGGGGGGGGTGGTTGGCTTTTTCTTTACATATGGCATATGGAGTTTGTGTGGAATACATGATAAACATGATCAATCATAAGCAAATATACGATATGATTACCTACACATATAAATGAAATTATATAGGATATATCGGATATATGTATATTTATACATATATATATATTACAATGCAATATGTAAATATACTACAATGCTATATATATATATATAATAATTATATCATATGTATACATATACGTATATATACATATATATACAATGCAATGAAGGTATACATGATGGTTACCACTCTTTTGATGCCCTGAGTCTGTAGGAGCCCGACATGTTGACCAGCCTGGCAACACGCTGTCAGGCGCCGAAGACTTGAGTAAGGGGGGTGGATCAAGTGAGAAGTTACATATCAACAACAGCGATTGTAATGGGGATAAAGGAGATTAAGCATAGATAGTGATATATGATGATATATGATGGGTTTTATATGGTTTTATGAGGATTTAAGGATCAAGAAAGGAAGTCATCATGGAAATAATGGGGATCAAGCTTTGCAAGATACTGTACTGTAATTAATTATTGGGGTCAAAACCTATGTGACCAATATTTGGGTGTAGCCCACTGATGGGATAGAACCAATCACATAAGGGTTTAAGCGTCCATACTTAGGAAACTTAATGGGATGCTAAATGGTCAGTCAAGCATATTTTGAGGGATGGACATCCATGAAACCCCGTCAGTTTGGTCTGAAAACCAGGGGACTCCATGGGTTTTGGCCCATCTCCATTTTAGATTTGCATCGAACAAAAAGAAAGTGTTCCATGCTGTTTTAGTAGACGATTCAACTCTTCCATCTTTTTGGGGGTTGCTGTGTATGACTTCCAAGGTTGTGCTTTCACCCGCCGAGGTTGAGATGCAATTACAACAACATAAAGATTGAACCACCTAGAAACGATGACTCAACCACAAGAACTTACAGATTGAGCCCTTCAATTGATACGAACGTGCAGAAGTGACCATTCGACCAAGCGGGCTTAGGGAGAAAGTATCATGGTCCCTTGGCCCCTTGGTGAATGTCATTGACCCTTTCCACCCTGAGTTGACCAGGATCTGCAGAGAAGCTTCGAGGAATGTGGCTATCCTCAAGGCTTCATGCGCCACTACTCGCAGCTCAGAGAGGCGGCCGCGGCTGATCATCAAACTGTATTCCCATACACAATCCCCCCATCATCCCGAGAATCGAGAATCGTAATTGATTGATACGATTCCTGATTACTTCGCAAGTGGGATATCTTGAACGATATCTTAATATTTAATACGACTATAATGGGATATGTATCTCCATGGGGTTGATATGATTTGTCATACGATTCATCCTATATAGGTAATCTTCATCAGCAAGTCCCTGATTCCTTGGCTTATCCCATTTCTGGATGAATTCACCCCCTGAAAACCAGGCTTTCAGGGAGCTCGGCTTGGAATATCTCCTGGACGATGTGCCAGTCCCTGGGCTGAAGCGCTGGAGCAAACGGCACCTGTGCTGGGGAGGTGTACTAAAATCCTGGGAGATCTTCAGAACTTTTCACTTCCCAACAGGATTTGACGTTCCCAAACTTTGTGGATATGTTTTGATGTTCCCAACTTTTGTGTCTTCCAGTTCCGAGGAATTGGAATTGGATCTTCCGGTGAAACACCCCGATTTTCGACACTTTTCATCTTTTCTTGCCTGAAGGCCATGAAGCATTTCCTGGCGAATCACACCAAGCAGGAGGTGACCAAAAAACCCGGGGGGGTCAATTCAGGGTCTGAAAATGGTGGGTTTTACACCCGGATCCAAATGGTTACAGTTGAAATATGGCAATGATTCCGGAATATGATGCATGGTTGTCGATATTGTTACAATACGGTCTTTAGCGGTTGTTTCTAGTAGAGTCTCCCATTACGGGGTGCCTCATTTGGTCAATACCCTCTGGTGAACTAACATAACTATGGAAAATCACACTTTTTTACGGGAAAATCAACTATTTCTATGGTCATTTTCAATAGCTATGTTAGTTTACCAGAGGGTACCAATTGAGAATTGGAAATTACATATCCGAAGTTCCATTTTCGATTTCGGGAGTGCTTCTGCCATCACGGAAAGAGTTGCAGCCCGTAGATATCCAATCTCCGCAGCTGATGAAGATTTCCACCTGTGGAGCTGAGCAGATTGAAGAAGTAATCAATTTATATAGTTGGAATCTGAAAAGTTGAGCATCCCTAGCTCACTGGATTGGTTTATGGGAAAATTTACAGGAAACCATGGTTTTTACCATCAAATATAGAGGTTTCCTGTAAATTTTCCCATAAACCAATCCAATGACTAGCAGGGCACCTGGCTTTGTTTGAACATAGGGACTACTAGGGGTACCCCGCAAAAAGTTTCATGGTTGATCATGAATTTCCCATATTTTCCGTATCAAAAGATCACTTTTGGGGCATCCCAATTGAAGCCATGGCCCGCCAACAGCAAGGAGCTGGTGAATTTGCGAGCAGCCGCTTCCAGAGTGGACGAGGCCAAAAGAGGGACTATCAGGTGGAGGGAGCCGCGAATAAGTGTTTCTGACATCCATGGTTGTATCCATCCTCGAAAAAAGAAAAGGTGAGCTAAGGACCTTTAGGCTAAGGAGCTACGAATCGAGTTTTCCAACCGCATGATAGCTGATATTGCTGGATTTTCAAGGTTGTCTCCGCTTCTGGCAAGTCCAGTAGGGCACTGGTTGGTGATTTCAACTATGCCCCTTTTCCAAGAGCAAAAAACATGGGAGGATGATCCAAAAACGATGCCACTGATCCCATAACGAGGGTTGAAACTACCAGGGTTTCAGCTTTGATCTCCTCACAAGCCCAATTTGGCGGCAGGTGGAAGACCAGCTCAAACGACGAGATGAGGAATTGGCCGGAGGCTCAATCAGATTCTACTGTGGATGGGAGCCCCGTCATCTCTGTGTATTTTTGGTGGTAGTTGGGTCAGTTTGGAATATAGAATCGTTCCGTATAGAAAGATGGAGGCATCGCCACATATCACACTTTGGATGTAGACAAAGTTTTGTATTCATCCCAAATTTTCCTTTGGATGTCCGAAAGGTTATCATTTATTCATTTATTGCTTATAGCAACCCACAACAATTTGTCAGAATTTGGTGAAATCCAACCCAAAATCGATTGCAAAATTTAACAATACTTCTTTTTCTTGGGTGGTCATATTGTAGTAATTTAAGCTTTTTATTTTCAAGGGTTACTATCAGGCCTGAGAACCACTACCTCGACTCAACATATGGCCGAGGCTAGGGTGAGCCGAGAGAACCAAGCCTTGCGAGAGAGGCCGGGGAGATCAAGGGATTTTGTCTGCTTGGTGGTGTGAAACCATTGATGGTTGATTAAAAAGCTACTACGTAATAAATAGATAAATAAGTAAATAAATAAATAGGTAGATAAATATATATATGTATATATGTATGTATATACATTTGTGGCTGGTCCAATCCACCTCATGGTCTGGTTGGAGGTTTCATACCTAATTACTTTGCAACCTGATACGCATTTCCAATATGTTTGGGATGGGAGGCGCAGCCAGGGGAAAATTCTGGAGTGAAAGGAAGAACATTCCACCCATCATTGGATTGGTTTAAGGGAAAATTTTAACCGGAAACCTCTATATTTCATGGGCAAATACCCATGGTTTCCGGTTAAATTTTTCCCTTAAACCAATCCATTGAAAAGCTGACTGAAAAGATGATTTTCCAAGTAGAACGCTTGGGGAGTTTGCTACATCCAGAAATTCCTACTCCATATGTGCTCTCCGCTTTCTTGCCGACATGGCTTTAAATAAACTGGCAGCGGCTTCTAGCTCGGGCCTCACGACCGAGGTTGGCAGCCTTTGAAGATGTGTGGCACCAAGTTTCTTTTTCATTGCAGTGACTGCAAATGTGTAGAAACCCTCCCAGAAACCCTACTTAGTAAATATGATATATTGCATCTATTCATTCTTTTTGGATGTAATTAGTTGATACTGTATTGGCTATATATATATATATATCCAATGTTCATGCTGATTTATCCCATGTTCATGCTGATTAAACCATCGCTTAAATTCTTAAACCACAATTTTTCTGATGGGATGACTTGGGCTATACCTGGTGTCATTTTTCAGTGATGCAGGTGAGCCAAAGCCTTCCTGCCACACTGCCACAGAGGCCTTCCACCTTCATGGGTAAACCTTGATTTCTGGTGTTTAAGACGGTTTTAAGCATCCAAAATTGCGGGGTGTGCCCTGTAATCATATCTGCATTTTGCTTTGCTATAGATGTTGGAAACTGTTGGACCCGAACTTGTAAGCACCAGTGCACTGTTCGGCCTGCTGGGGTTATCACCCAGAGACAGTGCAGGTCATCCAACAAGGGGAGGGAGACAACAGGAGCACCACCAGAGTTTTGGCACTGGGGCACCTCTAGCCAGCCCCCAAAATTCCAACGACTCACAATTTACATCAATTAACCAACGGGTACTTGGAATATCCCACGAATCGTCAGTGATTAGATGCCCTGGTGATTGCAAGTCCCATAAGAATCCATATATGTGGGTTATCCAATAAATGATATGGTTTAGAACTATGGTTACTCACCAGACATGATTCGTGGGATGATCCTCCAAGTACTCCATGAGTCATTGGAATTTTCTGCCTACTTTGCAGCTATTTTGCAGCTGACAGGTGGATCCAGCTGCCAATTTTGGAGTTGGATGGTAAGGACCGCGGCAAACTGCTGGAAAGTCTGCGCTGCTGGGGTGCGGTACATCTGGCCCCTGGCTGGGACAAGGCCAATGTGAGGCCGGTGTTGGTTTGTTGGGAGCCGGGGCAGACATGGCAAACATTGATTAATCTTGATTTATCTTAGCAAATCTTGGACATTGAAGTTGGTTGGTTCATTGTTGGATGTTTGTTGATGTTTGTTGTTTGGTTCTTGCAGTGCAGCAGCTGTTGCATGACACAAACATTTCCTGCAGAGTTTCGCACCTTGATAGTTTCAAAGGGCGAGAATAGCTTTGTTTCAACTCATTCTTTCGCCCAAACTGCAACTGGGCCCATATGTAAAGTTTTGACAATTGGAGGATGTTGGAGGTAACTTGCACCTGTCACTGCACACCTCCCACTCAGAAGCAAATAGATGGCAGTGAATGATTGCCATGAGCTGCGTCCTGACCCCAACTGCACCTTGGTGCGGTTTGTTCCCATACTGCACAGCCCTTCAGTAGGCCTTGGTTTTTGTTAATATTGTCAATCTGACACAGGGTTTTGGTTGGCGGATCCTGCAGAACACCGCACATCTGTCAACTTTGATATTTCATCCTAAAAAATCCTGATAGACCCCAACATGCTTGATCCTGATAGACTACCATAGTTTTGGGCCTGACTCAACCCAACCACCAGGGGATATGCCGGGAGGCCAAACTGGCTCAACTGGCACACGCTGATGATGGAGGCCCTGTGGCTGTCCGCACCTTTGATTGGTTATAGATCATTTATGATCATTTCATTGGTCAAGTCTCGTCTTTGGAGGGTTTAATCCCCAGGTGTTTGGTGGGTCAACAGTTTTAACATATTTTAACCTTCCATTTTTTGCCGGTGAAATCCATCATTGTTGCTTTCCAAAAAATCATCAAATCAGCCAAGTTCTTGGATTTTCTGGGTGAATCCCTCCATTTTGGCTTGCTTCGAGCAGCAAATCCTTGGGTCCAAGCCAGTTCCACCTCCAGCTCCCTCCAGTTGCAGCCAGGCCACAAGGCAACGGAAGAGGTTCAACGCGCGCGAGTGCATGCAGAGCGCGGAGCCCAGATGAGCTGAGGCCGGGACGAAGATGGGGCGATGGGCTCAAGAATTGGGTTTGTCCGAAAATGATGGGGCAACATGGAAAAACCCTCAACTCTTCTGGTGAATCATCATTTTCAGACACCTTTCAGACCCATTTCTAGAATCCATTGACTCAAAATGAAAATAATAGGCTGGAAACATGGTTCAAACCTTAGATCAATAAAGCGCCAGCTTGCTAATCATAGGCATCCTTGAATTTAAGGTTTGATTCATGTTAATTCCAGTTAAAATATGTTCAAATGATATCATGGCCCCCTATTCGAAAGCTTGGGAAACTAGATTGGATGATTATATGTAGCATTGAAACCATTCATCTCATCCAGGATTTCTACAATAAGTTGAGGTCCATGATTAATCAATCCTCAAAAAATCATCCAGTTGGATTTCCATAGTTTAATGTAAATGGTTAAATCCATCCATTCCAGTGAAATCCCTTGAATCAGGCTTAGGCTTAAACCAATTCATTTGATCCGATTGGATGTCCTCAATTTTCGTCCCACTGAGACAAACAGCTGCGCTTCACCTTGTCAGAAGACCTATCGCGGACCATGATTGGGGAGGTGGCGAGGGGAGGGGTGATTTCCAGATCCAAATGGGGGCGGGGTTAAGTGGTTAACCATCAAAAATGGCGATTGTACTATCAAAAGTTGGGATTTCACCACCAAAAATGCAGAGCGAACCAGCAAAAGGGGGAGTTGTGATCAACAAGAATTAGGATTGAAGCACTCAAAGACAGGGTTAACCACCAAAACTGGTGTTTGCGTTTTGACTGAACCAACAAAAGGTGGGGAACTAGCCAACAGAAATGAAGGGTGTGGAAGTGGACCGTGGGCCATTTTTAAGTGTTTTATTTGCACATAATATGGTGTTCTTTCCACTTAAGCGGATTGATTTGCCAGAGGGTGCAGGCAGAGATCCAACATTGGATCAGATCTGAAACCCGATCCAATCCACTATAATCATGTATCTATACCATATATCTACTTGGTAGTTATGTTCCTTTTTCCAATTCATCAGTCGGAGTAGCTGACCATTCCTGACTGGTTCCTGGGGACCATATGGGACGATATGGGAGGCCAAGTCGCACCAACCAGATCGAAGGGTGGCCTTTGGCATTTCAGATTCTGCGGTGCGGGGCCCGGGTGACCCATCAGCTCAGCAACTGGGTTTGATGAGAATTTTCCAAGTATTGCGGAGGAAAACTTACTAGCGAGGAAAAACCATTAGATATTTTGATGGGAAAAAAATTGAAAGGTTGAGGGTTTCCAGGAGATTTCATCATATACAGACCTAGCCAGTGGATTTTGCGACATCCATTCAAAAAGCATTCAACTAAAAGCATACTTTACACTTTTTATTGGGTCCATCCATGCATCCCAAAATGTTGATCCAGCCGCTCCTCAGGTCCAATCTCCCTCGATCAATTGGGAAGACTTGCAGTGGGCCGTGGATGACTTCCGGAATCTCAAGGTCGGGCGACTTCCGTCATCAGTGCCACTTTCTGGGCGAACAATGATACACCAAACTGGCCGTTTTCTGTGGGGGGCCTTGTATTCACACAATGTGTCCAGCTTTCTTCGTGAGGCATCCCTCTGTGAAGTGGTGGAAAGGGAACTGTGTGATCTTTGCTGCTTGGTTGCGGCATATTCTGCCCTACTTCAGGGTTGCTCCAGCTCATTATAGGTAAGTGACAGCCACAAGGAGGGGGCAAACTAGACACTTTGGCTAAAGAGATTTACCCAATTTGCCCCCCCATTGTACCTGGGGTGTTGGAGCAACCCTGATATCCTGGTGGTTCACAGTCAGCGCTTAAAGTGGCAAGCTTTGGTCTAATGAACGGAAATCGCTTTATGGCAACAGAATACAACAGAGAAGCTCTTGACAAACTTGTCGGATTAGATCCTGGAAGTGCGGCTTCGCACTTGAGTCATGTAATATCATGAGTCATGTATCCACCGTGACATATCATGGATACTATATATATAATACTATATAATACGGACATAGAAATTTAAAAACGTATGATATGATATGATATGATATGGTATGGTATGATATGATATAATATATTATATGTATATATATATATATTAGAAATATACATAGACATCATTTTTTCTATAAAGATCTCTACAGCTTCTGCCTTTGGAAAGATGTGGTCGTCCTTTATTCTGAGGCGCCCAAGACTTGGGCGATCGCGAGGGCTTGGCCGTGAAGATCTTCCACCGATGGGAGAACTGGGGCCTGGTGGACCCAGTGGATCCAGTGGTGGGGGTGGAGCCCTTGGTGGAGCCATGGTGGATAGGACCTGGATAGGACCTGGATAGGACCTGGTGGTTGGAAGATGTTGGAAGTTCAGGATGAGAAATCATGGGCGGACTATTTTGGACTATGAAAGCCATGATTGATGATGTCATGTGGATGAATCATTGGTCATTTGAGGTTTTGATATGAAGAATTTTCTATATACTGTTGGATGCATCATGGAGAAATTTTCATTGCAAATGTCAATCCAGGATGATGAGAAGCAACAGTTGGTTTTAATACGCGGTCCATTATGGTTCCAAGTGTAAATGGTACTGCGCCCCTGATATTGATTAGCTGGGGGTTTACTGATCCTCAGTGGAAGTAAGAAAGAGAGTACATAATTGTTGTTTACATAATTGTTGTGCCATTGATGATGTTTGCTAAAAGATGAAGATTGGATGAGTGCTTGAGAAAAGTTGACAGGTGCTGTAGCACTTAAAGACAGTTGGCATCATTCCATCCCAGAGCAAGACGTTCCTATTCGTGCAGCTAGGTGCAATTGTTGGTTTCTGTGTTGTAGATCCTGATTTTTCTCCCCATCCCCACTGTGCTGAACTTTTCCAGAAAACTCAGTGACTCACAGACCGAGGGAAGAGCAATCTTCGGCACTGCGCGCGGGCCTCTTTAAAGGAAAGTGTGCCCAAACTTAGGTTGATAGACGCTAGTATTCGAGGATGATCATATCTCCATGACCAGGAGTGTATATATGCGTATACTTTTTATTTACAGTCATAACAATATTCACACACACACACACATATATATATATATATATGTAGATGTGATGTAGGGAGCTACACTACATGGATATGGAAATAGGTAAAATACAATAGATACAAGTGCATCATAAACCCTTTTGTGAGGCATGCCAGTGCCATGGCAACCAGCCATCCAACGACCCCGAAGCTGGACCTTTGCTGAGGTTTACCCAGAGAATGGCACCTGCTCTGCACACACAGAAGCTTGGCAGATCTTCGTCCAATCTGATCCGGAAATCCCATTTCTTTTGGTAAAGACCAGAGAAAATCCACAGGAAATACATGTTTTCATGTCTAAATGCCAGGGAACATTTTAATTGGACCCCCCAATGTTGTATGTATAAATCATTACAAATCATGGTCTTCTGATTGAAATTGTTCCTGAAACAAATTCATTGAGAGGCGCTATGAGTCAAAGTTGAAGATAAGTCACAAGCAGCATTCAATGGATTGATTTTGTTGGAACAAAAATTGTCGGAAACTAGTTTGTTTTTTCACCAAAAAAAAAGTTTCCTGCAATCGTTCCCTCCAATCAATTCCACGATTCATGAATGCATCCCTGTTGTAGGGCATGGCCCCATATTCAGTAGCATTTGCACCACCCAAGAATACCCAAGATATACATTACAGTATACAAAATAAAGTAGGGGTTCCACCAGTCCCAGCAGCCGAATTCACGGGACACTCTGCTTCAGATGTTTCACCAATTGGTAGCTGGCCATGCTTGGCCCAGGTTGCCAGAGTAGGGTTCCTATCAGACGACCTTTTTTTCTTTGTCAGATGAATTCTGTCAGCTCGACATTGGCTCAAGAGATAGATGAACTCTCTCAACAGGACATTGGTTCAAGAGATATACCTTGTTGTGAAGGAGCAAGCTACTCCCTTGTTCTGAATGCTTCACCTGACTGTAGCTTTGCCGAGCGGTCGCAGTGAGAATCTGACACTGCCAGAATCCGCCACAGTCGCGGACTTGAAGAATTTCGCCAACCGGTCTCTTGAGCGAGGCCATTTGAGGTTGATTACTTCCGAAGGCCAGGTTCTAACTGATCCAGCAGCATCTTTGAGAGATGCTGGGCTCAAGCAGACATCCTCACGGCAGTTGCGCGTCAAGTAAAAGCAGCAACAACAGGGAAAGCCTCCGCTCTGTGGTGTTGGGGAGGGGACAGTGTTGCTACCTAGGGCTCTCTGGAGAATGCGGGTGAAAACTCTGCAGTTCGGTATCAGCGCAAGGATGTGCAGCAGGTTCAAGCCACAGAGGGTGCATTTGCTGCGCAGTTCAGGATCAGCTCAAGAATGTGAAGCAGGTTCAGGCCTCATCGTATGCATTTGCTGCGATCCTGGCAAATGGATCTGTCGTGACATGGGGCAATCGAGGATATGGTGGTGACAGCTCATCAGTCCAAGATCAGCTGAGAAATCTTTAGCAGCTTGTTTGGAGCTACCATGTCCTTTCGCGCATCATTCGTAGAGCCATAGGAACCGAGATTTTACATCCTAAAAAGACTGCATCCCGATGCACTGTTTCAGGTTTCAACGTTGCTGCAATCAATGTAGAAGTGCAGCACATAATGGAACTCTGCCCTCCTAAAGAACATCTTCGGACTTGTTGGGGAATCCGTTCAAAAATGATCAAACATGTTCAAAACAAATGGGAAGCTCAGCATTCTTGCTTGTTTAGCAGAAAGGCATTCTGGCAAGAAATGATTTTTTAACCGCGCAAGCGCGGTTCTTTTTGTTGAAGAAGTTGCCTCACTACCACTCAATGGATCGACGTTCCAGCTTCCCCACTCTCTTCATCCCCAGGTCCCAAGATGCACTGAGAAGTTTCCTCCACAGGGGCTTTCCTGAAAACGGGGTACCGATAAAACCCCGATAAAATTGAGAGGTTGCATGATTTTGGGGTACAAGACAACTGCAAAAAAATGCAAAATATGGATGAATCTGGAAAATTCATCCAGTGAAATCCAATCCTATATGAAATAATACACTACATTTATCTGAATTTAAGGTAAGTTATGCACCTTTTTTTAATACCTTTTCATACTTTTTCTCTTTGTCGCTTTCTGGGGGTTTGACATGTCAAGGACTATGGCCTGGTGACTCTGCAGTACTCCACAGGTCCAGGCTTACAGGTGCGACATCTGGGTGAAATCACTCAAGAAATGGCGGCTGGTGCTTACAAATACCCTCTGGAAATCAAACATGGCAATGGAACATGTCCATTGTGTTCGAGGATTTTCCCAGCTAGAAACCTCCATTTTTGAGGGATTTCCCAGCTAGCCATGTTTGATCACCTCAGGGTATCATGAACAAATTGGACAATATATAACAGATCATTAATCATTGATGAACCAAAATGGTGTTGTAATGGGATAGAACAGGGATAGAATACTGATACAATGGGAATATGCTTTGTAGTATCGCGTAAGAGGATGCAGAAAAAGGTTAGATGTCATTATCGTGATTTCAGTCGAAGTTTAATTATCTAGCTGTCTGGGGCCTGGGGGTTGGTCAATACATGCTATGAATGTGTTTTTAATTTTCCATATTGCCCAAAAAATCGGGGTGACATGTTGAAACATGACAAAAAACTGGAATCAGGCGACAAAAATCGAAGATCAAATTATCGGTAGTATACAAGCAACATACATTTGCTTGGCGGTTCAGAGTATTTTTTTGAAGACAGTCATGTTCCATTCCCAATGATATGATGATGACGACGATGATGGCGATGATGATGGGGAGGATGATGATGATGATGATGATGATGATGATGATGATGATGGTGATGGTGATCCAAATGACATAGTTACTTGAAATAAAGAGTTGATTCAACAATCGGCCAGTCCGTCGTTCCCAAAATTCGAGCATTTGCAAGAATATTCTGATTTGTCTATGTAGAATCGTGGAGACACTGTGCATTCTCTGGAAGTTGAGCACATGTTTTTTGGAATTCCCGATGTGTGGATTTGCTCAATTCCTACTGTGTGGAAGTCCTAAATCAAGCGCTCGTCCCGCTCATGAGACGGTTTCCATGTCAAGTTCCACCAGTTTGAGACAGGGAAGTGGCATCTCACAAGAATGGCAAAGTGCTTCAAGAAACTGACAGGAAGACCCATAGAAAGTTTCAGAGCATCAGTGGTTTGTGGCTGCAGCAAGTAGCTTATATGACACTAGCTTGTGATTTGAAAATCATCAATATCCATTGGCCTGCTCTGTGGTCTTGACATAGGTGTTTCAATAAGTTTCACCTTTGGGTGTGCCTAAAAATGGGGGATTTCCGCAAAATGGTCAACTTGATAGTGAAAATGCTGATGTACCTTGATTTCCCACCAACATTTGTGGTAGGGTATTTTCAGTCAAACACAACGAAAACCATTCAGCACCTATTCTTCCTTGACTATTTTAGATGTAATATTATATAGTTGTCATAGTTACATGTTTCCCCACTAAACCTAAGAATTCCATCATTAAGCCCACTTAAACCTATTATTCCATCATTAAACCCACTTAAACCTATTATTCCATCATTAAGCCCACTTAAACCTATTATTCAATCATTAAGACCACTTAAACCTATTGTTCCATCCTCAAGCCCACTTAAACCTATTGTTCCATCATTAAGCCCACTTAAACGAATTATTTCATCATCAAGCCCACTTAAACCTATTGTTCTATCATTAAGCCCACTTAAACCTGTTGTTCCATCATTAAGCCCACTTAAACCTATTGTTCCATGTTTTTCATTATTTTTCCATATTTTTCCTCAAGACGCCTCCCGTGATGTTTTGTGTTTTTTTTGGGGTTCCCCCTTGCACAGATCTTGCGAGATGACACCTGGCTGTCGTTCGAAGCCACGGCAGGGCTAAAGGGGCCTGGTGAACAGGAAATTGGAACAGGAAGATTTTTTTTATGACATTTGGGGGTACCCAAAAATGGATGGTTCATATTGGAAAATCCTACTAAAGAGGATGATTTAGGGGTACCCCCATTTTAGGAAACCTCCATTTAGATATATTCCCATCTTTGAGGTGGTATTTCAATGTATTTTATTTTCTTTATAGGGTTTGATCCATCCCCGATTCAGCCCAAACCTTCTTTTGAAGGAAATTTGACCTTGACAATGTTGAAACTAATCAGGAAGAAAAAACACATGTTGTTTCCCTTGGCTCTGTTCTAGCTTCCTTTTGTATCCATCGACCATCTGTTTGAGGACCAGCCTCCAGTACTCGTCATCTAGGGCATTCAAGAATGTGTAGTAGCAAGAAAACCACCAGGACTTCCCAATTCCTGACCCCCTTTTTCCCCCAATGATTACTGAGCAGATCAGGATAAACCAAGAGAACATGGCTATTTGTTCAAGACTTCATGTTTTCTCACGACCAGGTTTCACTGCTAAGAGACACATTCACGTCAGTTTGACTTTGAAAATGTCCGCCTCGAAATCGGAGATCCCCAAAATTGCCAGGGAGTAGGTGGCTTGCTCTAACAAAACCAACGGTTTGGGATTGTGTCTTGAGATCCCCATGTTTGATGGGTTTCCTTCAATTCTACAGATTGCTTTGGAAATCATCTTCATCGCTCCTGTTTCCATGGTAGTCATATGTCCATGTTTCTGAACCCACCCAATTTACTTGCTGGTGCTTAGTAGGGAATGGGGGAATGAGATGATTATTCAACAGTAGTTGTGGATCATTCCTCCATTCCCTACTACCCTCTGGTAATTAAACGTAGCTATTGAAAATGGCCATAGAAATAGTGGATTTTCCCATCAAAAATGGGGATTTTCCATAGTTATGTTAGTTTACCAGAGGGTAAGCACCAGTTTATCAACCCAAAAATCAAGAAACATGGAGCCTATGAAGCCACGACTTGGCTCGGCCCCTCCGAGCTCTGAGGCTGGACAGTCCCCGAAATTGCGCCCTGCTCATGGTCCGGCATCCCTGCTTTGGGACGGGGAAAGGACAAATCAACCTATTCCGAAAATGTCCTTGCGAAACGTGTGCCCATGGTGTTTTGATATGTTCTGGTTGGCTGAGCTGTGCCCATGGGGATGTTTGACTTTCGTCGGGTATATGCCTGATTTAACACCCAGACCCAGTAGGGAATACGTGCCAATTTTGGTGAAACATCCAAAATGGTTGAAGTGACCAAAGATGACCAAATCATCCGATGAACCACCAAAGAAGTGGAGTAAGTGGAGTGTTTGCAGTATATCTAGTTAAAAACCCATCCACTTGTTTCGAGTACTCAACATCAGCCTAGCCCCAGAAGGCCTTGTCTCCCGCTGCGATGATTTCATGAAGTATTTGAGGTGCCCACGAAGGTTTGTTGGTTACGTGTCTGACATGAAGTGCTGGTCTGGTCTGGATGTATTTGGCTCGAGCTTGCGAGGTTGTTGAGGCATGAGGGAATAAGACTATAGAGCAATATAAATCAGATGATCAAGTTCAGAATCCATGGGGGGTACGTTTGCAACTGATCAACTTGCAGCCTCAATTTTTCCGTGTCAAATCAAACATCTCCAGCCCTGATTCCAGCCTCGGTTCCGCATCCGTCGCTGCAATTTGGGATGCTTCACATCGATATCACTCGGCCCAGCGGCCGCAGTGACTGTGTTTCACTTCCATCCTCCTCCAAAGTTGGGGACCTCAGAATTTTAGCCCAAAAATCCTTTCAGAACGGCTTCTTGAGCCTCATCACTGCAGACGGTCAGGTCTTAGAGGATCCCCAGCAGTCCTTGGAAGACGTGGGGCTCCGAGACGGGGATCACCTCACAGCCATCTGGCGCGAGGCGAGGCTCAGCGCCACCAGGGCTGCCTTCGCGCTGTGGTGCCCCGGAGCTGATCGGATCGTCACCTGGGGCAGTGCAGGCTGTGGCGCGAGCTCGGAAGTTGATGCTTGGATTTGCTCTTAAGGTGTTTTTTTTTTTTACTGGGAAAGGGAGAACCTAAACCCTGCGAATCTAGAATGCGGAGGGTTTGGGAAGATGTGTTCATTTTTTTTGGCCTATCTTAAGAACATTTCCAGGATGGGCAGATCAAGAAAGTCAAGCAGGTTAGGGCCAATGACTATGCATTTGCGGCAATTCTGGCAGATGGATCGGTGTTTGCTTGGGGTGACCAATATGCTGGTGGGAATATCTCTGCAGTACAGGATCAGCTGCGGAATGTACAGCAGATTCAGGCCACTCATAGTGCATTCGCTGCGATTCTGGCGGATGAATCTGTAGTTACTTGGGGCGATCTATGCCATCGTGGCATCAGCCCGGAGGTCCAAGATCAGCTTAGGAATGTACAGCAAGTGCAGGCTTCATATCTGGCATTTGCTGCAATCCTTGCAGATGGATCAGTTGTCACGTGGGGTAATCCAGAGTCGGGCAGTGACAGCTCTCAAGTGCAAGATCAGCTCACCAATGTGCAGCAGCTTCAGGCAACATCTGGCGCATTTGCTGCGATCTTGGCAGATGGATCTGTCGTTACCTGGGGCGATCCAGATTCAGGTGGTAGCAGCGAGGAGGTCCAGGATAAACTCAGGAACGTGCGGCAGATTCAGGCCACTTGCAGTGCGTTTGCTGCAATCCTGGAAGATCAATCAGTGGTTACCTGGGGCTTCTCCTGTCATGGTGGTGACAGTTCAGCAGTCCAGGATCAGCTGCGGAACGTGTGGCAGATTCAAAGCACAAAGCATGCATTTGCTGCCATCCTGGCAGATGGACTTGTCATTACATGGGGCGATCCATTACAAGGCGGAGACAGCTCAGAAGTTCAAGACAGGCTGAAGAATGTGCGACAGATTCAGGCTACCGAAAAAGCATTTGCTGCGATCCTGTCAGATGGATCAGTGGTTACGTGGGGCAACGCTTCAAGTGGCGGGGACAGCTCTGCAGTCCAAGATCGGCTCAGGAATGTCCAGCAGCTTCAGGCCACGGAAGGTGCATTTGCTGCGATCTTGGCAGATGGATCTGTGGTGACATGGGGCTGGCCCGAAGCCGGTGGTGACAGCTCCAGTGTCCAAGACCAATTGAGGGGTGTCCTGCAGATTCAGGCCACAGATTGCGCCTTTGCTGCGATCCTGAAAGAAGGATCGGTGGTGGCCTGGGGCAATCCTTCGTGGGGTGGTGATGACAGCCAAGTTCGAGATCAGCTGGCACTTGTGTAGTGGAAACAATGAAATCATTTGTTCTCGCTGTTAAGTCTGGTGGATGGTGGCTGTGTGTTTGTTGGAGCTATTACCAGGGGTCAGAGAGTAGGTCAAAGATGGTAAGACCATGTAAGACCAACATTGCGCTTAAGTTTGATGGGAATCGTCCACCAACAAATCATCCATCAACAAAGTGATGAATTAATAGACTCCTACAGATACTTGGTGAGTAGTGGTGATTGGTTTGCAATCCTTTTCACCTACACTAAGATCAAGTACTCTCCCATTTGGGACCCTGAAATCACCTAGATTCAACACATTTTACCAGGCTTTTGTTTGGGGGATGCTCAATACTACAGGAAAAGGATTTCTAAGATGAGTGAAGGTGGTACTATTTTTTACCATTATTGATCCATTATTATTATTATTGCTATATCTTACTGTCGTTACCATTTATGGTTATTATTATTGTTATTACCAGTAGTACCCGCACGAGGCGGGGCGGAAGTTGCCTTTTGGATATACTATAAGACCTTTTTCATCTATAGAACTTGCTTGCACCGTGCAAGAG